>QEPC01003143.1:6171605-6188681 GCA_003113815.1 Sphenodon punctatus | reverse complement strand
TTAGTGATTTAGTTTTAGTGTTTGTAGGAGTAGGTCTGTGTACTTAGATAATCCATTTAGTTCATAGCATTTAGAATAGTTAATAGCAGTTAGATTTAGTGTAGATAGATATATATAATATTATATTAAAACAAAAATTTAAAAACCCCATATAAAAACAAAAAACCAAATAAAAAACAAAAGAATACCATATAAAACCCAATAAAAAACCAAAAAACCATATAAAAAACAAAAAAACACCCATAACAACATTTCCCGAACGGCCAAACCGAACAGCCGAATGGCCTAACTGAACGGCCTGTTCGGACAACCGAACCGAACAGCCAAACCCGAACTCGGCGAACTAACCGAACTGCCGAACCGAACGGACAAACCGAACGCAGCTGAACCAAACTGCTGAACCGAACGGACGAACCGAACGCAGCCGAACCGAACGGACGAACCCAAACCGCGATCTGTTCACCCATCCCTAGGCTGTACGTGGTCGAAGCGACGGGTGAGGTGGATGACCCTGGCAGCAGAGTTTTGGATGGAGATAAGGGGGGAAATATGAGAGTGGGGGAGGCCAGTGAGAAGGAGGTTACAGTAATCGAGGCAAGAGATGACCAGGGCATGAACAAGGGTTTTTGCAGAGGAGACAGAGAGAAAAGGGCAAATCTTAGCAATGTTATGGAGGGAGAAGTGACAGGATTTGGCAACATAGTCGATGTTTAGAAGAAAGGGGTGAGTCAAAGATTAAGCGTAAGCTACAGGTTTGGGGGACCGGAAGGATGGTGACCCTGTTGATGAGGATCGACAGGGAAGAGCGAGAGGAAGGATGAGGGGGGAAGATAAGAAGTTCAGTTTTAGCCATGTTGAGCTTGAATTGACGTTGAGACATCCAGGTAGAGATGTCAGAGAGACAGCTGGTGAGGTGAGCTTAAATAGATGGAGAGAGAGAGGGAGTAGAGAGAGTTGAGTGTCATCAGTGTAGAGATGATATTGGAAGTCATGGGAGGAAATGATTTTGCCTAGGAGCAGGGTATAGATAGAGAAGAGGAGAGTGCCAAGGATAGAGCCTTGGGGAACCGAGAGGGGAGGGGAGGAGGAGGTGGGATTGGCAAGAGACACATTGAAGGAGCGTTCAGAGAGGTATGAGGAAAACCAGTCGAAGATGGAGCCATGGAAGCCAAGGAAGTGAAGTGAGTACAGCAAGAGTGAGTGGTCAAAAGTATCAAAAGCAGCAGAGAGTTCAAGGAGGACAAGAATGGCGTAGAGACAATTAGATTTAGCCACAAGAAGATCATTGGTGATCTTAGCGAGAGCAGTTTCAGTAGAGTGAAGGGGGCAAAAGCCAGATTGGAGGGGGTCAAGAGAGGAGTTGGCAGAGAGGAAGTTGAGACAGCGGGAGTAGACATGTTCAAGAAGCTTGGAAGAAAAAGGAAGGAGTGAGACAGGACGGTAACTAGAAGGGTGGACTTTTTGAGGATAGGAGAGAGAGTGGCGTGCTTGAAGGTGGAGGGAAGGAGCCAGTAGAAGTGGAGAGTTCGATGATGTGCAGGAGGGAAGGAGAACTTGGAGCAGGTTGTGTCTTCTCTGGGGCAGCTCTGCCTGCGGCACTCTGGAAGATCCAGGAACATGCCGCGTGGAGCGGGCCGTCCAAACCTGGGGGCAACAGCTGAAGGTTGAGCCCATCTGTTGGGCGGACCCACAGTGTGGCTCCACGCCCATTCGTTGTCTCATTGGGTGCCAGTCTAGAGTGTTGGGAGAACAGCCACAACTGTATGGAACACTACAGGGGGTGGGGGGAAGCGCCACCGTTGGTTTGTTGCAGACCCAGGTGGAGCTGGTACCGGAGCAGCTCCAGGGTCTGGCGTCCGCCCGTCTGTCTAAAAACATCTGTTGTGACACTCCATAGGGGCAGGGGCCATACGTCACAACAGAAAGGGGGCAAGAAGGTTCCTATGAACCAGCCATCATGTTCTACCTCCTTGTTCCCTCCTCTCTGCCTTGATTCCAGCCCTTGCTTTGTTCACAATCTTGTCTCTAGCTTTGTTTCAGCCTTTGACCTCAACCCTGCCTCTATTCGCTCAGTTCTGGCCCTGATATTACCGTGTGTTCCAGCCTCTACCTTCTGCCCAAATCCTGGACATCCCTGGCCCTTACAAAGAGGCACCAACCACAGAAAATATTGTTACTTTCAGACATCCCTAAACAATAACCCAGTTTGCAGCCAGCAGAGATCAGGGTGGGGTGGATGAACTGCCATACGTGATAGTACAGCAGCGTAGGGCTTTAGATCGTGGGACAATCTCAAGGGTTGTCCATGGGCCTTGAGATCGTCCATGGGAGCCTTTTTGGAGGTTCCCTGGGCGAGGCGGGTGGCCACCGATGTTAGATCTTTTTCAGTGGCTGCCCGTGTGCTGTGGAATTCGCTCCCGGAGGAGGCTCGGTTGGCTCCCACTCTCCTGCTGTTTTGGCATGTATGTAAGACCTGACTGTTTTGTCAGGCTTTTGGCGAGGAGTAGGGTTGGGGGTGTTTTAAATTATTTTAAATTGTTTAAATGTTGTTTTTTTCAAAAAAAATGATTGAGTGTTGTTCGCTGCCCCAGGTTGCCCTGTGGGCAGGAGGGGTGGGATATAAATTTTAAATAAAAAAAAATAAAAAATAAATAGGGCTGAATTGAAACAGCCCTTCTGTTTCATGGAATTTTGCCGCATTTTTTGGAACGTTGGTCAGAATTCCGACGCGGAATTTAAGCCACGGCAGAATTCCAGTCAAGGTTCTAATGAAACGATTCTGCCTTTGATGGTGCATTCCCGAAATGGCAGTGGCCGTACTGCCCCTGCGCAAAATGTCAGTGTTGTACTGCACACATGCCAAATGGTGGCACCTACACTACACTGCCATTTTGCACATGCCCAGTTGGAGGCAGAATTAATCCAATTGTTTCAGAAAAACGCGAATCGGATCATATCCCAGTCCACATTTCAATCAGATCAGTCAGAACAGCTGGATCTCACTGAAAGTGGGATCCAAGCCAGAATTTCATTTCAGCCCTATGGGGAAGATGGTGGAGCTTTACATAGTGTGATTCAGTCAGTAGCTGGGAGAGTAACCTTCGACACACAACCCCATCACCTTGGAGAATGTCCCCTGGGCTGGGGAACTGCTGTTAGGAGTCACTCAAAAATCTTATCTGCATTGATTGCAGTTCAAGTTTCCATATGCCTCCCCTTCTTGTTTCTCCTCAAGGCCAGGCTGCCCTACTCCACAAGGTAACGAAAGAGGAGCTATCTCATTGTGCAAACAAGCTAACAGAAGGTCACAGTGTGTGAGTGTGAATGCAGCTTGAGGGTGGAGTAGCTGAGTTGAGGGGACTGAAGGCAGGGTGGGGGAGGCTGGGCCTCTGCCCCATCCCTGCTGTGGGGATCCTATTATTCCCTTGTGCGTATGGAGTGTGAAGGGGTAAAAGGATTGTAGGGCGCTTTAGTGGAGGTGGGGATTTGTAAGAGTAGAGGGTTCATCCCCCTTAACTGGTACGATTCCACGCTTTGCAACTGGGAAAGGCAGGAGGAATGGGCCCCCATTAGCCGGCATCACCAATGGATTTGTGTGAATAATCCTTTTAGACAATGCTAATTTTCCAAGGATTCAGCTGTGGCGCTAACACCCTTTAGAAAATCCTCCTGAATGAAAGGTCAGTAAATATACCTGTAAGGAAATACACACTTTAAAGGTCAGCTACAAAGCCTAGAGGCGCATCATTGTGGCACAGGGGAGGCGGAGATGGGAGCAGGGGGCATTGCTGGCTTCTGAAAAAAATCTGGGGCTAGCACCCAAAAATCAGCCACTGCTCACAACATCTACGAGACGGAGACAAAGTAGTTCAGGTGAGATCTTTTATCAGACCAACTTCTGCTGGAGAGACCGTGCAGGCTTTCGGGCCACGCAGAGCCCTTCCTCAGGCATGTTCTATGTCAGAACCGTAGACTGAGCAAACAGAAGTCAGGTGTAGATGAGAAGGCAATGACGTGGGAGGGA
Source organism: Sphenodon punctatus (assembly GCA_003113815.1). Lineage (NCBI taxonomy): Eukaryota > Metazoa > Chordata > Lepidosauria > Sphenodontia > Sphenodontidae > Sphenodon > Sphenodon punctatus. The sequence goes on along the minus strand of QEPC01003143.1, from coordinate 6,184,657 downwards.
GCAGTAGGAACGGAAAGATCGAAAGCATAATTGCAATGTACTCCACGGTTCTAGTCAACCTACAGTGTAACTGCAGCAGAACGAGCTGCTTCATGGTATGAGTCTTTGCAGGATTAGGGCCCTCACCAACTGCTAGCCTTGGGGAATCAGCTCTGCAGTCCCTCGGTCATGCTTTACGGGGATTAGCTTCTTAGTCGTTATTTACATTCCCCAAGCCAGACACGGCCCCTTCGCCAAGCCAGGCACAGTCCTCCGGCTTCTTACTCACAGTCCAAGTCCCATCAGGCCGCCGCCACCACCACCGCCACCGCCTCTCGCTCTCTAGTTGGCTGTACCCTTCAGTCTCTAATTCTCTGGGGCAGCGTGTTGGCCCCGGTCTCCCACTGTCTCAGGCACAGTCGTCCGAGTCAACTTGCAGAGCTTCCATTCAGTTCTGCCTGCCTTCCAGTCTCTCTGCAGCTCCCTGTGCTACTGGGCTCTTCCGTCTCTCTAGACTGGCTGGGTCACGCCCCAGTGCAGCTGCTTCCACTTAGATGCTGTCCACAGTCCTTGGCAGCAACCTCACCAAGCTGGTGCTACTCTCTTAAAGGGCCAGTGGCCCGTAGGGACTCTGCCCTGTTACAGTAATGATAGTGTGGTTTTTCGATTCTCCCTTATTTAACTATCACTAAGAAAGGTCGATCTGATTTAGCACTCGATTTTCAAAAGCAATGGGCTAGAGCACTGTGCTCCAGAGGTGGGGAACCTCTGTCCTGAGATCTGTTTCCAGCCTCTGGCTGCCCTCTCCCACACTTTCGGCACAAGCCCCACTCTGTTCATAAAACCCTGCCTGGGGTAAATCCACTTGGCTAGGAAAAGAAATATTGGGTTCCTAATCTGGGAGTTTTTCTTCCTGGAGGCTTTCTCGGACAGTAGTCCTGATCTTCCTGGTGTCAACCCTCTACTTGCCCAGGTGGAGGCACCCGAGGCAGACTTTCAAAGTACAGACAAGACTGCAAGCCAGGACTGGTTTTCCCTACATTTTCCCATTGGCAGCAATGGGGAATATGCAGTGAACACAAGTGACTATAAAGGATGCCCCCTACCCTGGAACTCCTCCCAGCTAGAGCTGCAACCAGGCACCCAAAGATTTGGGCACCCTGAGTGAATCTGGGGTCCCCAAATTGACCTGGCCCCATTTGGGCACTATCTATGCCCAAATGTGATCCGATGGGCTGCTCGAACGTTCTGGCTAATCTTTGAAAGTGACAGGCCCAAGCCAGGACCGCTCTAAAGCCCAGCTCCGTCGTGATCCCAGCCAGGACTTGTTAGTTTCAAAAGCTGTTTCTCCCACCCCCCACATCCCTGGCCGCCTCTCACCTGAGAGGCACTGTGGGAGGTGGGAAGCACCGCTCAGCCTTTGAAAGTGATTGATCCTGTCTGAGACTGCTGTGGAGCGGGGCTCCACAGTGCTTGTCAGTTTCAAAGTGGCTTCCCGGTCACAGCGCCTATCAGAGCTCGGTGAGGGAAGCCCTGACCCCCCTTAAAACTGACATGCCCTGGCTGGAGTGCTTCTCAAATGTCAAACTTGAAATTTAAGGATGCAGCTCTTTTTCTCCAAGGAGGAATGGGAGACAGAAGATGCCACCAGACTTGCTGAAGTCAAGATTATGTCAACTGCGTTCCCCTTATCTACTAAACTGTTCACTTTATCAAAGAAGGAATCATGGTCAGTCTGGCATGACTTGTTCTTAACAAAGTCATGTTGGCTACTAGTAATCACTCCATTTTCCTGTAGGTGTTTACAAATCACACGTTTTATGATTTGCTCCAATGTCTTCCCACCTATTGAAGTCAGGCTAACTGGTCTATAACTCCCTGATTCCTCCTGTTTCCCCTTCTTTTAATAAGTTAGGTACTTTTTTCCAGTCCTCTTGAACTTCCCCAGTTCTCCATGAGTTCTCAAAAATAATAGAAGCTGGCTCTGAGATTTATTCAGCTAGCTGTCTCACGATTGTGTATCATTTGTTTTATGTTTAGGAATTTGTACACCGCGTGTATTATGTATAATTTCTTGCCACTCAACGAAAAAAGGATTTTGGAGTCACTGGGAGTTTTTACATGCTCCAGTTTTCTCCTGGACTTCAAAATCTGGGTTCTGCAAACTCACATCGAGGAGGGGGAGGGGTTAGATGCTTACTCCCCCCTCCCAGACATCGCCCAGGCACCATTGTAAACAGCGTTGGGCGACTCCTGCATGATGAAAGACCCAGGCTTGTAAGTCTCTGATATCAGAGGACTTACAAGTCCATGTCTCAAAACATGCAAGAGTCGCCCAGCTATGCTGTTTACAATGGCGCCCAGGTGAGCATCTAAACCCTCTAGCCATCATGCGAGTTTGCAGAACCCAGAATTCCAGGACAAAGTTGGAACATGTAAAAACGTCCACTGTGGATAGTTCACGGAAAGCAGCGGCTCAAAGTGCAGCATCGGTCAAAATGGCAAATAATGTTAGGAATGTTTGGAAACAAGGACAGAAGATAAAACAGAGACTATTATAATGACACTATAAATCCACGTTGCACCTACAACTTGCTAATTGTGCAGTTCTGGTCACCGCTTCTCAAAAAGATAAACTACAGAAGTGGGCAATCTGTGGCTCTAAAGCCAACACACGGCTCTTTGGCCCCATTGTGGTAAATGGATGTGGTTCTTGGGGTTAGGAACCTTTAAACACCCCTGATACAGTAGAACTAGGAAAGGAGCAGAGGAGAGAGACAAAGAATACCAAGGTTATGGAACAGCTTCTGTAGGAGGAGAGGCTCAAGAGATTAGGGCTTTTCAGTTTCGGAAAGAGATACACGAGGGGGATCGCAGGAGGCGAGAGGGCCGCAGACTCATAAGTGGTGCAGAGAAGGTCAATGAGGAGCTGTTATTAACCCTTTAACTGAAGAGATGGTCATTGGTATTATCATTTATTTTATTATCGCACCAGTAATGTTTCAGGTCTTTTAATTGTATTTGTGTGCTGTAAGCCTCCCTGAGCCTTTGGGGAAGGGCGGAATATAAATGTAAATAAATAAATAAAATAATGAACCTGGTACTGTGCAATCATAGTTAATCCTCCAGCCTCTTGCTCGGGGTGCTCTGAGGTGAGTTCCTAGCCTCTCACTGGTTGTCCTAGTTCAATACAGAGTTTCCCTAATTGAAGGTTGTGACCCCCAGGGTTGGCCTTACCCGGTGCCCCATTCATTTCTCCACTTTCAGGGAGCCCGTAGCAGTACTGTTTTCAGGGCAGAGCATGGGAGCCTCGCTCCCACCAAGTGGGCCCCAAACATGACCACCACTAGAGACCCCCAGAGGCTGTCCTCCATGAGGGGGCAGGGCCATAGGGGAGTGACCACCAAGGACCCCACATTTTATCTTTGCCTTGGGCCCTGCGAATTCTGTGCCCAGCCCTGGTGACCCCGGGTGGGCTACCTGTGGAAGAGCCCTTCCCCTCAGCAGTAGTATAACTCTCAGATGTGGCGGTGCCTACGTTTGGAGAGGAGGGAAGAGTCTCTTTTTGAAACCGAATGTCACAGTGCTGCGAATGCTGAGCCTGATTAATATGAGACTGCAAGACTTAGTGACCCAGTGATAGTGACTGCTTGCTCCAGGTCCTTTGTGTTACTTTAGCCTCTTCTCATGTGGGTGCTAAACCCAGCTGCTCAGAAAAGCAATTATTTAAGGTGTGAGGGAAATGTCTCTCAGAGCCTTGTCCCAAAATGATATTTTGATATGCTGGTAGCTGAAGTCACCCATTTGTGCAACCCTTTGGAAATTAGGATGTGGAAACACAACAGCCGTCCGGGTGCTTCTTACAGCTGTAGGACATGGGCAGAGAAACTTGTACCTGATGTTTGGCAGGTGAGTAGAGGGAGAAGCTTCACAAATATTTACCTGCGACATATCAACCATGATGCCATGAATCTCTATGGGCTCATTCATACAATACTCTTATGGTGTGGGTAGTTGGCCAAACCAACACTGTGAATTTTTTTTAGAATTCCTTACCACTTTCTGTGCTCCTTGATGACTCCTGTTCTTTGCCGCTTGTAAGGTGTGGACCTTTGTTTGAAATGCAGGGAAATCAGCAGCTGTGTGTGTGAAGACAAGACAAAACAGAGATTAAGAAACAAGCAGGAAGTATGCAAGGGGGCCTGGGGTGTTGTCTGAATGGGCCCTGGCTTAGTAGTGAGATGAGAGCAAGTGTTCCCTTCCTGTCAGGATACACTTACCTTTCGAGAGTCCTTGCAACTGTTCATTGGTATTTCCCCACTGGTCAGCCATTCTGTGATTCTGCCATGGCAAGATTGGCACCAGCAACTTTCCATCACTTTCTGGGATTTTTCGAGACTTATCAAGACTGTCCTTTTGCATCAATGTCCGGCACTTTTGTCTCAATTTCCAACACTTTTGTGTCACTTAGCTGGTAATGAAGGCGAATGGCCAGTTTCCAATGGAAACTGCATTTGCTGCGACTACTCATTTTAGGCATGTTGTGTGAAATCCTTACCATTTCCTGTGTTTCTTGATGATCCATTGTTTTCACTGCCACTTAATGCAGGAAGTGGGGTATTAAACACAGGGAAATAAGCAGTCGTGTGAGTGCACAGCTATGGGACAAGGCAAACCCAGATTAAGGAACTAGTGGTGAGTTTGCAAGGGTGTTGTGTGAATGAGTCCTCTGTGAAATGTTTCTTCAAGAGGTAAAGCATCAGGCCATAATCAATCAAGTGGCAAGGATTTCATCTGTACATTTTCTTGGGGTGAATGTATGGGGAGAAGGGTTCCGGAGAATAACCCCCCTGATTGGTACAGGAGTCATATCCAGGTTTCAGAGGAGACTGAACTCCCATACAGAACATACAGAATCCAAACCCATGTTTAGATCAGACTTTTTAGGAATACAACCCTGTAGTCTTTATATAGTTAGTCACATAGGACACAATCAAACCTTGTTTACTTGCCTGCAGGGTTTAAGGCAGAGGTGGGTAAATGGTGGCTTGGCAGACACCTGAGCCTCTCAGGGACCCGTATGGGAACTAGAGTTGCCACCTTTTGCAGCTGGACCCTGAGACTTGCATTTTGGTCTATGAGAGTCTGCAAAAGGTGGCAACCTTTACTGCAGCGCTTGCCAGAAGTGACTGCCTGGGGGAATGTCTGTGCAGCTCCAGCAGCTGCAAGAGAAGGTGAACCACCACTTGCACTGCAGTGCTGCAGTCAGAGTCTACTGGGGCCTGTAGGAGCAAGGGCAGTGGGCCCTGATGCTGACTGTGTTGCAGAGTAATAACTGATTCGCAATCAGTAAGGACAAATGCAGCTGAAGGTTTAAAACACAGAACTTTACTTAAGCTTTCTCAGGCACAGATCCTTAGTTACACCTAGCTAGTAGTAAGACAAAATGGAGACTGAGACAATGAAAGAGAAGGGAAGAAGGAGTGGTTACACAAAGGAATTCAACTGTAAAAGCCCATCTCCCTTCCATGTACACATAAACTTAGCAGTGCCATCTGGTGGCTCTATAGTCAATTACTGTTCTTAATACAGCAGGCATTTAACTCATGGACTGTTGCATATACCAACACCCCTTCTCAACATGCAGAAGTTAACCTACTATGCCCATTTTACTTAGTAGCTTTCGGTGGCACTCTCCTGCTAAAGGTTTTGTCAGGGCATCTGCTACCATGTCTTCTGTAGCTGCCTTTGTCCATTGTTGTGTTCCCCTTCTGACATTTGTAAGACGTCTTCCCATGTCGAAGGCTCAGACAGTCTGTCGCTACTTGCTTTGTAGGACAGGCGGGTGGGTGGTTTGCCTTTATTTTCCCTGGTAGATCTTCTGATTTCAACATCTGCAGGTGATTGGGTTTGTTCCTGCATCTCAGTTGAGCTTATGCTGATTTTAACTATTTGTTCAGGACGCTCTTCTCCTGATTTGTAAGGACATTACACTGTTGTTTGGTTTTTCCTCAAAAGTCATGCTGTTGCTGATAGTTACTTTGTCTGTGTGTGAGTTGAGGATTCTGTATCCTTTGGAGTGTTCGCTGTATCCAACAAGAATCCCTTCCACAGCTTGGTTTTGTAGTTTGGTGCGTTTCTCTTCCGGAGTGTACACGTATGCCTTGCATCCAAACATTTTTATGTGTCCCACACTAGGCTTCTCTCCATACCAGAGTTTGTACGGAGTTTTACTTGCTGTTCTTGAGTAGAGTTGGTTCTGTAGATATGTCGCCGTAACTACTGCCTCGCTCCAATATTTTTCTGGCAGTCCAGAGTCCGTCAACATGCACCTGATCATTTCTGTTAAGGTTCTGTTCTTTCTTTCAGCTACCCCATTTTGCTTGGGCGTGTATGGTACTGTCTTCTGGTGCTCTATCCCGTGGGCTCTCAGGAAGTCTTCAATTCTCTTTCCTGTGTATTCACCTCCGTTGTCGGTTTGAAGTACGAGCGGCTTGCGTTGGAATCTGTTGCTTGTCATGGTTATGTAGTCCCTTAATTTTTCCAGTACTTCATCCTTATGCTTCATGAGATATGTGACTGTGTATCTTGAGTAGTCGTCTATGAATGTCATTATGTATCTGTTCCCTCCAGGTGTGGGTACTTTCATGGGGCCGCACACATCGCTGTGTATGAGGTCAAGTGGCTTGGAGGTTCTTGTCTGGCTTGCCTTGGGGAGCGTTGCTCTGGTGGCTTTAGCTTTGATACAGCATTCACATCTCATGGTCAAGGGACATGCTGTTACTATCAGGTCTTTTGTCAGCTGCTGTCTTTGCAGTTCCTTTATACTTTCCGGGTGCCTGTGACCCAGGCGTCGATGCCACAGATGAATGCAGTCCTTGTGTTGCTCATGTGCAGTGAGTTTTGCTTGTTCCTTGGTTGCACTCAAGCGATACAGGTGCTCATCTGCATAGGCTCTGGCTAGGACCCTTGTCCCCTTCTGGATTGTGCATTCATTACCCCGGAACTTGACGGTGAGCCCTTTCTCTGTTAGGTGTTTAACGGATAGGAGTCCTCCCTCTAAGCCAGGTACATACAGCACATCCTTTACCGGTATTGCTAGTGTGCCTCCGTGTGGCTTGTTGCAACTTAGAATTCCTTCGCCAATACCTTCTGCAGTGATGCTGCTTCCATCAGCGAGGTATATCTCTTCTTTGTTGCTTGGGTCCAGTACCGTGAAAAAGCTCTTGTCGCTGGTCATGTGACTTGTGGCTCCAGAGTCGACACACCAGTCCTGTGATGAGTTGGTCTGTGTTGCTCTAAAACATCCTCTCCACTGTTCTGTGGTTGTGTCACTGGTTGTAGCCTTGGCCCTTTGCTTAGACACTTGTGGAGATCGCTTTTGTTGTTCTGCCTTCCATATGGAGCAGTCTTTCTTTAGGTGTCCTTCTTTCTTGCACCGAAAACATGCCCTTGTTTCCTTCTTGTGCAATCTGTTGTCTGCAATTCTCAGGGCAGTTTCCTTATCCTGTTCCTGATTGTCTTGCATGATTTCTTTCCTGCGCTGGAATTCATCCATGAGTCTCCCTTTTACAAATTCCAGTGTTAGTTCTGCCTCAGGCCTTGTCTCTAGGGCGTTTATGAGGGCGCTGTATGATTCAGGCAGGCTGCAGAGAAGTAAGGCCGCCACGTGGTTGTCTTTTATCTCTTCACCGATCCCTCGCAGTTGTGCTGCCACTTCCAGCATTGAATTTATGTGATCCTGCATCTCCTTCCCTTTACCAAGTCTCATCTGGTACAGTTTCCTTAGGAGAAACAGCTTGCTGTTCAAGCTGGTCCTTTCATGCAGCTTCTGCAGTGCATTCCACATGCCCTTTGCTGTAGCCTCCCCCATTATGTGGATTAACTGGTCATCTTCTACTAGCAGGCTTATGGTTGCCTTTACCTGTCTGTTCTTTCTGTTCCACTCCCCAGGGTTTTCTACAGGTCTGTCTGTAGTGATCACCTCCCACTGGTCATCTTTGGATAGAAGCATTTTTATTTTGCATTTCCACAACTGGTAGTTTGTGTTATTCAGCTTGCAGACTGAAAGCTTTAATTCAGAGCTGCTGGCCATGCTTGCTTCCCTCCCCTCAGATTGGGATTCTGGTTCTTCTGCTCACTGACAGTTAGTAGCCTCATCTGGGAGTTTCCTTTGGGCCTCTTTTCCTTTCAGATCACTTCCAGTCTTTAGAGTTGTTCTGGGCTGTTCTGAAGAGGTCTGGGCCCATAACGTGTTGCAGAGTAATCACTGATTCGCAATCAGTAAGGACAAATGCAGCTGAAGGTTTAAAACACAGAACTTTACTTAAGCTTTCCCAGGCACAGATCCTTAGATACATCTAACTAGTAGTGAGACAAAATGGAGACTGAGACAATGAGAGAGAAGGCAAGAAGGAGTGGTTACACAAAGGAATTCAACTGTAAAACCCCATCTCCCATCCATGTACAAATAAACATAGCAGCGCCATCTGGTGACTCTATAGTCAATTACTGTTCTTAATACAGCAGGCATTAATTTATGGACTGTTGCATGTAACAACAGACTGAACCTGCCAGAGCTTTGATGGAAGGTGGGGGGAGCCGTGCTGCCCTGTCCCCATGGCTGGAGGAGCCACAATCAGTGTAAAGTGTCTTTTGGTTCTCTGAGATATGAATTGGCCTACCCTTTTTTATGCAGCTCTTTGGCCTAGGAACTTTGCCCACTCCTGGTATAAACAAACATAGCATGTAGAGTTGAAGTTTCACTTACTAAGATAATTGTGTCTGACGTACACCTATCACAGTTGACTCCTGGCGATGTTGAACCATCTCACCCAATTTTGGGGGCAAGGCTAGGAAGCTAAGGAGTGTATAAGGGAGTCTCCTTCAAGGAACGCTCTGCACAAGGAACGCCCTGCAACTTCCTGGCCCTTGGAAGAGCTTAGTTCCTTTGTCAAGGGAAGCACAGGCTAACATGGATTACCTTGTGGGACAGGCCTCCTAACAGCTACAACAGCATAGTGAACGGTTATAGCCCTACCCACACTTGGATCTCCGATCATTTCCCAGGGTGCATTGCTCCTAACTGGAAGGCAGTGTAGAAGGCCCTTGTCTTCCCCACATCTCAATGGCTACTGGAAGATCAGAACTTGGACATCGGCTGTTCACACATTACCTTGGCTCTGTGTCAGATAGGCTGTAGCAGTTAATCTTTGTGGAGAGGGAGCCCATGGGCGCCTTTAGACACAACAGAAAGCGGTGGCTTAATGTGTGTTTAATACGTGTTTAATACATTGCAGTAAGCCATACGCCCCTAACACACACTCACAGTACACTCACAGACTTTCACTCACAAACACAGAGACAGAGACTGGGGCACACAGACAGACAGGAGCACAGTGTGTGGTACAGAGACAGAGGCACCCATACACGCATTTGTGCGGGCGGGCTCGGGCGGGCAGGTGCAGCAGCGACCGATTAAATCTGCCGCCGCACCACCCGCCGCCACGGGAAGTTGCTAGGGAGTGTGGGAGAGGCGGGGCCTCTGCCACTCCCTCACTCCTGCTGGTCCTCTCTGCTGCCTGTCAGTCTCAGCCAGGGGGAGTGAGAGAGAAGAAGAGGCCCCGCCTCTCCCTCATTCCCCCTGGCCGAGACTCAGGGGGGCCCCGAGCACGGGGGGGGGGCAGGAGTGGGGCCTGGGGTGGCCGCCCCATGGTAAGGCCGGCCCTGAGTACAGCCTCTGTTTGAAAACTTCCAGCGAAGGAGAGCCCACCACTGCTCCAGCCAGCCTGTTCCCCTCTCGAACAGCTCTTACCGTTAGGAAGTTCTTCCTAATGTTTAGCTGAAATCTGCTGTCTTGTAATTTGAGCCCATTGGTTCTAGTCCTTCCCTCAGGAGCAACAGAGACCAAGTCTGCTCCATCTCTTCTGATCCAAAGTGTGTGCGTGGAGGCCAAAACTTGAATTGCGTGCACACGCACAAGGGGGCCTGGGGCAAGTCCGCCCCCTCCCGACCTCGCTGCCACCATGGCAGTAAGTACAGCCCTCCTTTTCCCTCTCCCAGACACCTTGGGATCAGGAGACGGAGGACGTTCCCTGGGTCCACCTCTACGTGCATACCGTGTGCTCACAAGCAATGTAAGTTTTGGTCTGCAGTGACGTGCAGAACTTGGATTAGGCGGTATGATGTTATTTCAGACTCATCTCTCCTGTCTGGTTTTCAGCAGGCCATTTGATAAGGGGTGGAAATTTGGTGAGATATTTAACAGGATAAAACATTTGTACAAAACGAAATTTCACCAAAAAGAAAAAGCGTTCCATCACACAAACACATGAGCCAAATTCACGACAGGGGGAATCACGTGAAGCTCCACTCATGTGCGTGGGGTTTTAAACCTCATTAGCCCATTTCTGCCGTGATTTCACTCACGGATTGGATACAGGGCTGGATTTTAATTCCCCATGCCCACAAGCAGAAATTCATGTGATTCCCTCTGCAGCTTATGGCAGTTCTCTCCCCCCACCCCATCTCATGTGCAAGTGGGCAGCCTAAGCTTCAGGTTAACCATGTGCAGCCTCTCCGCTTCTCTCTTCACTGGCTCCCCCTTCCTGAATGTATCCTGTTTAAACTCCTGGTATTCACGTTCAAAACACTCCACAACCAAGCTCCTTCCTACCTCTCGGACCTAATCTCCCTACGCACTCCTGCTCGTGCTCTCCGCTCTTCCTCTGTCCCCTCCCCCACTCTCCCTTGCTTCTCCTGCTCACCTAACCACCTTCGACCCTTCTCCCTCGCTGCCCCCCATGCCTGGAACTCCCTCCCTGCCCACATCCACCTTGCCCCCTCCCTCCGCTCCTTCAAATCCCTCCTCAAGACCCACTTTTTCCTCGCCACCTTTCCCAATGCCAGCTAGTCGTTCCCATATACCCACTGTGCCGTCCTCTGCAGACTGCTGCAACCAACCTGATTGTAACCAAGCCGAGCACACGCACCTGAGACTTCGCATCTGCTTGAATGTTTGTTGTTTGTTGGTCTTCTCCCCCACTGTCCCCTCTCCCTGTCTCCCCCTCCTTGTCTTTTAGATTGTAAGCCACAGGCAGGGACCGCGTCTATTTCTATGTTCTGTACAGCACCAGGTCATACTACTGGCACTATATAAATGTTAATAATAATAATAATTCTCCCCGCCCCCTATTTTTTCACTTTTTTGTGATCTCTCCCACAAAACTGGCTAAAATTTGCAAATATTTGTTTATTTTAAAATGGAAGGAAAAACCATGAAAAATAGTTTCACTTTGAACAATGCAAAACGAAAAGGCTGGGCATAATTTCCAATCTTTCTATAGAAAGCACCCAAGCAATGATCACGTGGTCACATGCCAAAAATAAAGCAGGGAGCAGAAATTAGTGAAAGTGTCAGTGACATGCTTTGCTCTGACACATAGTGCAACTTCTCTTCCTCTCTGCCAGGAATTCCAGTGGGAAGCCAACATTCCCGACTGGTATCATCCTTTCCCCTGAAGCCAAGTCGTTTGTGGTTAACGTTGTGAAAAACAACCCACTACTGTCATTTTTCATGGCCATGACTCACAGTTTTCTTCCTAGGAGGAAGGGTCCAAATTCTGCTTGGGGTTTCTCAATCGTCCCAGAAGGAGCAAGGCCTACTGTTGGCAGCTAAGCTTGACTGCCTTAATAATCATTGTCAGTGTCATGTGCATCCCGATGAGCCCAGCTTCCCAACTCACATCCTGTACGTTCCAGATGCCACCTGAGGAGAATAACTACAAAATGGGGAATCACAGGATTGCTAATAGCACAGTAGAGAAAGATCGGGGAGTAGTTGGAGATCGCTGACTGAAAACTAGTCAGCAGTGCGATGCTATTGCAAAGAAGGCCAAGGCCGTCTGAGGAGGCCTCAACAGAAGCATTGTAGGCGAGACAGGCGAAGTCAAGTCATTGTGCCACTCTACGCAGCTTAGATTAGACCCCGGCTCAAGTTCCGTTTGGGGCAGCTCATTTTCAGAAGGATGTAGAAAAACTGGAGAGAGAGCAGAAGGGAGCAACGAAGAAGAGAAAGGTTTCGGAACACAAATTCTATGAGGGAGGGTAATAGTGGTGTCTCTCGCCTAGCTCCAGGCGAGACGTTCTCTCCCCAAACCCCAGTCACATGATTACCCAAGTCCATATGGGGAGTGACTCCAGTCTGCCTCCACTCCCCACACATAGATTGTCTCTCAGTGTTCAGCCTCGTTCTCTTGCTGTGGCTTCGCTGTTCCTCTGAGTCCCTATGGTCTCTTCCATTCTCCCTCGTCTCCGAGGACAACGCAGCTATCCCGTTCTTGTCTTGCCTATCCACAGCTGGGAATCTGCCCAGCTAAACAGCTCTGCCTTGTTAGACTTGTTAATTTCAATGACTGTTTACTGCAGCCTCTGCTCTCCGGCCTGCTCTGGTCTTATATTTGCCTCGGGCTTATAGATGCCTCTACTCCTTCCAAGGTGTTCGGTTCTCCTCTGGCACTCCTGGGCCCACCAACCACCTGCAAGGTAAACAGCCTTCACTTGCTCCCAGATGACCCACCTGCCTCACTCTTCGGGCAACACCGTCACAAAGTGCCTCAGTTTCCCCAAATGGAAAAAGTACTTAGCGGTCCAAACCAAACTTAGTCTGGCGTGAATATAGGGCAGCTATTTCCAATTTGTGGATTTCACTGAGATTACACCTTACTATGTGGGTAAGACCTTCTTAGTAAGTAAAGTAATGACCAGGCGCGGCTCCTCCTGCAGGGCGTTATGGGCGTTGCCCCCCAAAGCCCTGCAGGGGGACCGCTGTGGCTTTAGTTTTAAAAAAAACCCCAAAAAACCCCGCGCTGCCGTTTATGACAGCTACAGCAGCCTCTGAGCTGCTGCAGAGGCTGCTGTAGCTGTCACTGAACCTGTTCTCCCTTCGGGGACCCACCCACTCCACTGGGAGAGGGAGTGGGTCCCCGAAGGGACAAAAAGGTTCAGCAGCTCAGCCGCCCAAAGCGTTTTCCTATTGGAAAACGCGATTGGGGCGGCTGAGCTCCTCTGTCCAT
>QEPC01003143.1:6123568-6167928 GCA_003113815.1 Sphenodon punctatus | reverse complement strand
CCCTTCCCACCCCTTCCCCCCGCAGCCCCCTATGTACATGCAGGTGATGCACCGACTGGAATTACAACGGTGTGATCCTGGACTGTAGACAGGTGGTTTAATTTGGGTTCTTACTAGCAATTTGCATAGAGTTACTGAAGAAGGCGGAAGCTGAAACGTTTAACTAAAAGATTTAATTTACCTTTGTTTGATCATTCACTTTTTTACACACACACACACACACACACACACACACACACACACACACATGCATATATATATATATATACACACACACACACACACACGTATTATATATTATATAAATAAAACTATATATTGTGTGTATACCAATACCAATAACGATACCAAAAATAAAATCTTTGTTTGAAATTGGTACCGATAATGACAATGATAATGAAAAATGACATTTCGTTATTAACAAAAATGAAAATGACACATTTTAATAACGATAAAAATAAACAAAAACGACATGGGTTCCTGGTACAAACCCCTACTCTCTATGTGCCCTTGTCATACAGAGTTGGCGTGCCGATGGAACTTGCAAGAGGTTACCCTTGGCTTACCTTAAGGCTTGCAATGGAGCATCAGGGAAAAGGCCGTCTTTCAGATGTTGAATTGAATCCAGCTTTCCAGAATCCTGAGTTGGCATCCTAACTGCTGTCCCATTCTTCCCAGCTAATGAATGGAAGCAGACATCTCTATTGCATTGCCACGAAAGGTACAGATGGGTACATCAGTTCCAGATTATAGGTTTCCAAACTCTGTCTTAACTAGTTAATAGGTATGATTGAAAAGTACATTGAGTAACAGGGATTACAGTGTCCAACTAATGCTCGCTTAATTAGATTTAAAAGGCAGCTTTAAAATAGTTCAAAGGAAGTTATTAGGGGTATGGTTGGACTGGAATCATTGAAGCATGCAAAGAATGTTATTAATAGGGCTGCATTCGGCTCTCTAAGTTAGAGTCATGTCGAGACAGGCGACGGTATTTAAAGTGAGGAGGAGCCTGGAGAAAGACCAGAGATCATGATGATATTGAAAAAACTGGTCCAAAAGCTACAAGAGGAACAGGAAGAGGTAATGGATACAGGCAGATTGGTCCCCATAATGACTTTGATCTTGCACTCAAGAATGCCCCTATTCTATTTGCATATGAAGCAAAATGAGAGTGAAAGGCAAGAGGACATTCCCCTCCCCTCCCACCCACCCACCAATATTTCTTCACGGTCTGATCCACACGGGATGGGACTGCATCAGGTATTTCTTTTTTCATTTATTTCTTCACATTTTAGTGCTGAAACATATCGTCTGTTCCTGAATCAGTGGTCATTCTTGTCATTTTGTAAAACATGATGATTTCCCACTTTTGTGATGTGTTTTCCCCCATTCACCACTTTGGGGATTTCCGCGAGAGAATTTCTGTCACTTTCATCACTTCTGTTACTTCCTTCACTTTCATCTACCATCCAGTACAATCTGTTACCTGAGGTCTGTGTGCTCATATCCTCACCACACGGACCAGCCAACCATCATTCTCGATGTAACCAAACCAAGCACGTGCACCTGGGACCTTGCATCCTTGTGAATGTTACAGCCCTTGTCTCTCTCTCTGTTCCTCTTCGTCGTCATCCCCCCCACCCCCCTGGTCTCTCAGATTGTAAGCCCTAGGGGCAGGGACCATATCTATTACATTACTTTGTAAAGTGCCAGGTACATTGCTGGTGCTATACAAATGCTTGCTAATAAATCAGCAGCAGCATCACCATCATCATCCAAAATCCAAAAAAAGCTAACAAGAACGGCAAAAATAAAAATGGAATGAAATTTTAAAAAAAGAAAACACCAAACAAACCCCAAACCCTCAAGCCATTCCCAAATGGAAACCCAAACAATTCATTGCAAAAAGTCATTAATTTTTGTCTCACCGACGGAATGGCAAATAGCCTGTTTTTGTTGGAAATAGCATTCACCATGATACAATTGTGTAATGCCATCATGACCCTACCCAGGTTGGGAAGCCATGGCGGACACAGCCTGGATCGGGTTGGGTTGCCCAACACACATTCCCATGGTCGGGTTGCCAGGAATGGCGGGGGATGCACAAATGTGTGGCGGACTGGCCCTACCCTTCACGGTGCCCAGAAACCCACCCCCCGCCATAACAGGCAGCCACGATGCTGGCTATGGTGGCCCCAATCCAAGCTGTTTCTATCTCATTGTTCTGTAGAGTGCCAGGTACACAGCTGGTGCTATACAAATGCTTATAATAATAATAATAATAATTAATGGTGGGCTACCGTAGACCTGACAGCCCCCTGTGGACCGCTTTGCCCCAATTGGGCAGACTGTAGCCCAGGCTGGCTACCGACACGCTTTGGGGCAATCTCAGGTCAACACCTGGCAGCTCTTAAACAGATATGCCGGTGGCTTGTGGGCCAAAGTGTGGAAAGCAAGCCATAGCAGGCCACCATCACATCTGTTTTTATTAGGATGGCCATTGACGCATCGGCAGAAAAGAGGACAAACATTTGCATGAAATTTACATATGCAATTTTATACTAATTTATGCAAATTTGTGGGGCAGCGGCAGAAGTGGGAGGATCCAACCAAATGGTAGGTGGAGCCAGCCCAACCATTAAGCCAGTGGTGTGGCTTAACCCAGCAGCAAGGAGTTCCCAGAGTTAACATTGGAGGGAGATTACATTAGTTAACCCATGCTGCTGCATGAAGCCCTGCCATTGAGGGATAGAGAGCCCTCTTACTAAGGTCCTATCCAAGGTTTCTCTCCCACTAGTCCCATTTCTCCCTAACAGCGTGAAAAATTGCAGCCCAGGCTCACTGTGAGGAGAAACTGATGTTTTACGTGTGTCTCATCCAGCCGGTAATAACTACCAGTGATTCTCTACCATTTCAACCAACTTTCATTTTTCTATTTGTCTTTTGGTTTTGGTTTCCGTTTTTATGGGGAATAACCCCAAAGTCAACCTCAGAAACCTTTGAACAGCATTGCACATAAGAACATTGGGGTTAACACACCCAGGTCACTCTGTAAACCCTTTGAACACGTTTGCACATAGTATTGGGGGTAACACACCCACATCACTCTGAGAAGCCTTTGAACAGCATTGCACATAAGAACATTGGGGGTAACACACTCGTTACCCTTAAAAACCTTTGAACAAGTTTGCATATAAAAACATTGGGGTAACACACTGACATCACTCTGAGAAGCCTTTGAAGAGGGGGTGCTGGAAGAGGAGCTGGGGGGGTGCTGGAAGAGGAGCTGGGGGGTTGCTGGGAGGGGGAGAGAACCGGGGGTAGCTGGGAGGGGGGTTTTCTGGGAGGGGGAGGAGCCGGGAGGGTTGCAGGGGGGATTCAGGGGGGGTTGCTTGGAGGGGGGAAGCCAGGGGGGAGACTGGCGGTAGGTACCTGGGCTCAGGCAGGATGATCTTCTTGCTGGTCAGTGCGCCGCCTAACCCCCAGGACTCCCTCAAGCGGCAAGCCTCAACTGACTCTGCTGGCTGCAGTGCCGGCTGCCGCGCACGCGCCAAAAAAGCCCACCGACTGGCTGCAGCTTTGCTCTCTGCACTTCCACCCAGGGTCCATGTGGGCGGAAGTGCAGAGAACGCAGCTGCGGCCAGCCGGCGGTGGGAGGAGGGATGGAAGGGGAAATTCCCGGACAGCTCTATGGTCCAGTTCCCCTTCCATCCCGGACAGCGCAAGCTGTCAGAAATACCGGGCTGTCCGGGACAAATCCAGACGTCTGGCCACCCTGGTTTTTACCCACTGTTTTAGGAAGAGTCGGGGCAATAGGACTGCCATGCCTATTTCTGAGGTGATTGCACCCTCTTTCTCAGCATTTTGGCATTACAGTACTCAAACAGGGGGCAGAGCCCTGAACAACCCCCCACCCCCCTTACCTAGCATCCTTCAAAATATTCTGATGGCACCATGGTTAAAACCAATTTTTTTAAAACCAAATTTTCAAACCAAATTTTATTCTCAGTTTCACTGGTGCAAATCCAGTTTGGCGTCTTTCAGCCCCAGTGGTCTTATTCTGAATGCACTCCGCTACTGATGATAGCAGAACCCAGTCCAATACAATATTAGCCTGAGCCCATTTACAGTCAGCTGTCAATACAGAAACCCTCGCGGGTGTCAGTGAAGCTTTCTGCTTAAAAAACAGGGCCCCACCAAATGTAAAGAAAGAAGATTCTATCAGTCAACGGAATTGCCCCTTCTAAACAGCTCTTTAAGCCCAAAGATTTAAGAGATTAATAGGGGAAGCTTATTAAAGGGTCAAAAAGCCATTGTCAGTCTAGAGCTGTACTCTCTCCCTGCGTTCCAATGAAAGTGCAGCAGCCGGCACTTTCGCTTCCCTAAATCCTCATGTTTGCGGATTGGCTGGAATTCATTAGACATAATGCAGGCTATTATAGTAACCCGGCTCGATGATATCAATTAGTTAAAGCTGCTGCTGCTCTCCCTAATTGAACAGCATGGAGGCCACCGCCCATGTAACATGAGCTGAGTATACAATGGCTTTTGAAAATTCAAATAGTATTGTTAACCATTTATATATCACTTTAAGTGTTCTACAGCTCACATCTAATTCCCCCTCCCCCCCTCACAACAACCTTTTGAGGGAGGTCATAATTATTCCCATTTTACAGATGGGGAACTGAGCTTGAGAGATAGTAACTTGCCCAAGGCCACTCAGTGAATTTGTGGCTAGAATGGGATATGAAGCCTGGTCTCTCAGGTCCCAGTCCAAAATCTTATCCACTCCCCCTCTAGCTCTTTAATACCCAGCTTTGGGTCACCGTGGACACTCGGTTGCTCACACCCGAGGGTGGCTGCCGCTGGTGTGGGCAACTGACTCGGAAAGTGCAGCAGCCCACTTTCCGACAGGGGTGGGAGACCGGGAGCACATTACACCAGTGCTCCAAAGACTTCCCTCTCTGCTAGTAGTGTTCCGGAGGCAATTCAAGGTGCTAATTTTGATGTATAAGTCACAACTTGTAGGCTTGTGCCCTACATATTCAAAAAAAGGTCTCTCTACATGTTCCGCCATGCTCCTTAAGGTCAGCTGAGGGGTGCCTTCTTGCAAGTTCCATCCAGTACACAATGTCCATACGGTAAAGACACGCAGAGAGGCTTCCTTAGTGGCAGCTCCAAAGCTTTGGAACTCCCTTCCCCTGGAGCAGGGGTGGCCAAGAGGTAGATCATCCAGATCTACTGGTAGATCACAAGCTAGGCTCCTCCAGTAGACCATGGTTTGGGGAGGGGGACCAGCTTTTCGGAGATTGCCTGTGGGGAGGAGAGTGGGACCGGCACACCAGGGAGGAGATGGGCTAGGAGACCTCCTCCAGTGTGGCGAGGAAGACACCAGCTCTTCTACACTCCTGGGACCAGTTGCTGAGGGAGCCAGGAGCCAGCAGGAGACGTCCTGGTTGATGCACGGATCAAACGGATTGTCTGCACCATAAACCTGGCCACTCCCGCCCTGGAGGTTCACCGAAGTCTGAGCATTTTACTTGGCCAGGCTTTTAGCAGGGAGGGATAGGTTTTGGGGGAGGGGAAAGGAGGGGAGGGCTTTTAATTGGAATTGTATATAGTTGATACTTGTATTGGGTTTTTAAATATATATATATATTGTATGTTTTATTTTGTGAGCCATCCTGAGCATTTGGGGAAGGACAGGATGTAAATCCAGATTAAAAAAATGAAATCAATAAAGAAATAACCTCTCACCGGGTCTCAGTGGCAGGTGACAGGGTGCAGCCTGGCTGAAGGCCTGATTCCCACAAAGTTTTTTTTTAGATGAGACGCGTCCACGCGTGGCCCCCCCCCACCATCCGAGTGTCCAACTGCTCGTGTGATGGCGGTGCTTGGGGAAGGTGTGAGTCAACCCATGCACCAGGTGCCGCATAGAGCACTGCTGAAAAATCGGGTGTGCCCCGTGTGGGCCACGGTGGCCACCTCCATTGACATGGCTGGCGGCCATGCTAGGAGCTGCCCGTGTGAAGCCCTTCCCATGCGTGGGTGCCCTGCACCCATCCCACTCATCAGCTACCGACCCCCCCCTACTCCCATCACTCTCATTTAAAAACACCCAAAGACTTACCCGTTAGCACTCTGCCCCCTCCCCCCGACACACACTCACACGCACTTTCGTTTGGAAAACCAGCAGAAGCGAATACAGTCGCAAAACCAATCCTCACTGTAAAGCAGCCACTGCTGTTCTCATCTAGCTTAGAAGTCTTGGATCTCAGCCAGGGCTTCTCGCCATGGTCCTGAGTGCCAGCAACGAGGGGAAGGCAAAACCCGTCTGTGTCGGGTCACCTAAACTATTTACAAACTGACAGGTCTCCGCCTGGTTGGCATCCCAAGGGGATGTGTCAAGACAGAAGCTGTTATACATCTAGATTCTCTCTTTTTCTTTTTTTTTTAAAAAAAGGGCATAATTTGCTTTACACAGAAGCCGTCTGGCGGCGAGCGTGCACATGGAGTTCGCTGAGTGACAGGGAGCCTTTCTAGCCGGGAGAGAAGATGAATGCTTGCTAATCCTCCTCAGCTGTCATTACAGTGTGAATCGGGAAGCTCCCTCAAAATGTGCAGTCAACTGGTAACTGAAAGCAAACCTCAGACCCATTACCGACACAGAGCATACGAAGTCATCTTTTCTATTTAAAAAGGGACAACGCAGAGGAAGTTTGAAATACTTCTGGGAATGAAGAGAGCTCGGGTAACTGGAATGCATCCTGTCTTGGCATAGAGGCTAACTCGACAAACGGGACTGCCCCTTGGCCCTGCCCCCACTGATGCAGCCCCACTCCCTCACAGTGAAAGTCTGGAGGGAGGTGGTAACCTGAACCAGAGAGGTATTGCTCTGCCCTGCTTCCTGTGGCTGCTGGTTGGCCTTTTAGTTGGACAGGCAGCCAATCAGAAAGCAGAATGCTGGAATAAGTGGCCAACTAGGTTGAAGCAAAGTCAAGACATGACAGTGGTGCCAGAGAGCCGGCTACCATCTTCCCCCTGGAGGGGGTTGTGCTTCGGCAAGGTCTGGGACTTAACATCACCGAAGGCGGGGGATCCAAGGTAACCTTCGGGTGTCATCGAATGCCAAAGAAGACCCCATAGCTTTGAGTCTTTTTTGACAGTGAGGAACAGGACATGAACATCCACGGCTGCTTCCCCTTAACGTGTTTGCTCTCCCCTCTTTACCCTCTCCTTTTAAAATGGATTTCGACTGTTTTATCATTGATCGGGCACAATCCAACAACCCGCGTATGCCGCCCCCTACACACAACCGGAACGCATACGCTGCAGGCGTGCACGCTTGCCGCGCATGCACCCCACAGTCGCATGGGGCAAATATGCAACCTGGGCTGACGCGAGCCCCCGAGCCCATATGCCCCACAACTCAGGGGGATGGAGGCGGCACGGTTCCTGATCCATCCCCCGGGCCACGGGATGTATTTGCTCGGGAGGTTGCATCAACCCGGATTGCGACTTTGCCACACGTGGCACACATGGTACACCTGCAGCACGCGCATTCTGGCCTGAGCACTGCACCTACGACTAGGGTGCGCAGGCTGTTGGATTGTGCCCCATGTGTGAAGCACTCCGAGTGCTATTTGATGATGGGGCACTATAGAAATAATAATTGATTATAACTAATTACTAATTATTATTATTAACGTTGTCAGGAAACAGGTTAAGGAAGGAAGAGAGGACAGGGTCAGATGATCCACCCAGGTTCCTGGTGCCACCAACAAGCCTTATATGCTGGCTGGCAGCCAACCAGGAAGCTTGGAGGCGTGGCAAGAGCTGGGATTGACAGGAAGAGGGGTGTGGCTAAACCAGAACAGGGAGGCCTTGTAGGGGGAGCATCTGGCTTCACATAATGCTGAGGCAGTAGCACAAGAGGGCCAACCACTGCTGTACAACCCCTTGGGGTGTAGGTTCAAGACTGGCTCCTGACATCAAAGCAAGTGAATTTGTTGGATACAGTGTTTGCTGCACACTATCTCCAATAAAAGGTATCGTGTTAATTAAGTGTTCTGTTTCAGCTAGTATTAAACTAAGGCTGTTTTTCCATGAGCTGCTTCGGCATCGCGGGAGCATGCGCTATTCAAATCGAGCCCAGCTCCCGTCTCGTGGGAGAGGAGGAAGCGCGGCTCTTCCACCGGCAGACAGGGGAGGCCCTGTCCGATGCACGAGCTTGCTGGCGGTAGAGCCGCACTTACTCCTTTCCCACGAGATGGGAGCTGGGCTAGATTTGAATGGTGCATGCTCCCGGGAAAGCAGCCAGAGAGTTGCCCGTTTCACTTTCCTGACACTTGGTAAAATCAAAGTCTAGCCTTTCCCCTGAGATGAGCATTTCAGGAGCTTAAAGGTCCTTACTTAGTTGCTCAGCTTGCAGCCTCTGGCTAACAAACACTCCAGGATGGTAGCAGATTAGAACTAATAACTTCTGTGAGGCAATCAGCCCAGCCTAGCTTGTTCACAATCAAAGTAACAAAAAATCCTTTATTGGAAAAAATAATAAATAATAACATCCCCCCCTAAAAAAACCTGGCTGCAATTCATACAGAATTGCATCACTTGGGATTAAGTATGCTAAATACACAATACAAAGGTAGAACTAGGCTTTGGGCAACTTGGGTAACCAGCCAAGGCGATCACTATGGGAACTATTATGTAATATGCTTAATTTTCACACACCGCCAACTGGCAGAACTCCAAGAGGCCACAGGCCTTGACACCCGCTTCTTATACCAGCAGCTCTTTTCCGTATTCAAGAGGATCCAAAGATATAACAGAAGTATTGCCTACAAGGCAAGGGAAGTGATTGTTCCTCAGCCCTCGGCAAGGCCTCACTTAAAGTCCTGCTTCCAGTTTTGGGTGTTTCACTGACATGCTGGAGAGGGTTCAGGGGTGCTAACACAAGTGACGGCACTGCTGTTACCCAGGGGTGGGGAGTAGGGATGGGTGAGCAGAACGCGGTTCGGATGTTCGGTTCAAAACCCGAGTTCGGGTTCGATGGTTCGGTTCGGCCGAGTTCGGTTTGGCCGAACTTGGCCGAACATTCAAAAATAGTGAAATCGAAACCTAAGCTGAAACGAACTCAAAACCGAAACCTACTTTTCAGGCCGGGATAGATGTTTTTTCTGCCCCCGAACTCATCCGAACACGACCGAACTGTTCGGTTGTTCGAGAGTTCGGTTCGGACGTTTGGTTCAGACGTCCGAACAGACCGAGTTCGGTCCGAACTCCAAACATCCGAACCGCATTCGCCCATCCCTATTGGGGAGGGCTACCCCGACTAGCACAGCTCCGGTGGCAGGAACACACATCTCCTGCAGCCGGACCTGGCTAGGGAGGCAGGGCAGGGAGCAACGTGCGGCCACCTGGCCATGTCCCCACATTGCGGGCAGCACCCTGCCCCCCCCCATGACTGCCAATAACATGCAGCCATGGCTGGGTGCCATGGCAACCCCCTACACTGGGCAGGGTGGGTGCGCAAACAAAGGTGGCCACCTGGTTCGACCCGCACTGGCCCGCCTGAGCAGCTTGCCGGGCCAAACCATGGGCCCGGTTCATTCTGGGCCCACATTTCCAGCTCAGGTGCTAGATCTAGTTCTAAATGAAGCGCAGGAATTGATGCCAGGGCTAATGGTGGTGGAGCTGCTTGGCAATAGTAATCAGAATATAATCAAATTTGGCATTATTACTGTAGGGAGAATGGTAAATAAAACTACTGCAGTAACAGTAATTTAACTTTAAAAAAGGGAGACTATACTAAAACGAGGAAAGTAGTTAGAAGGAAACTAAAAGGAGCAGTGGCGAGGATTAAATGTCTGCAAGAGGTGTGGAGATTTAAAAACACCATCTTGGAAGCCCAAATTAAATGTATTCCAGAGGTTTAAAAAGGTAGCAAGGGACCCAAACACCTGCCAGCATGGCTAAATGGTGAGTTGAAGGAGGCTATTAGAGCCAAGAAGGCATCCTTTAAAAAATAGAAAGCTAGTTCTAATGAGGAAAATAGGAAAGAGCATAAGAACGTGCGAATTAGGTGTAAAATGTTAATAAGGCAGGCGGCCAAGATACAATTTGAAGAGAGACTCGCTAAAGAGGCAAAAACTAATAATAAAACCTTTTAAAGTACATCAGAACCAAGAGGTCTGCTAGAGAGTCAGTTGGGCCATTAGATGAGCAGGGGGCAAAAGGGGCGCTCAAGGAGGATAAGGCCTTTGCAGAGAAGTTGAATGAAGTTGAATGAATTCTTTGCTTCGGCTTTCACAGCAGAGGATACCCGCGCCAGAACTGTTCATTCATGGTGATGAATCAGAAGCGCTGTCACAGATCAACGTGACTCTGGAAGAGGTTCTAGAGCAAACTGACCAAATAAACAGTAACAAATCACCAAGACCAGACGGTGTACACCCCAGAGTTCTGAAAAAACTCAAATATGAAAATGCAGACCTACTATTGGTAATTGGTAACCTATCGCTAAAATCTCTACCCGAGGACTGAGGGGTAGTAAATGTAACGCTGTTATTTTAACAGGGCTTCGGAGACGATCCTGGAAACTAGATATCAGTGAGTGTGACATCTGTGCTGAGTAAAAGCATGGAAACTATTATTAAAAACAGAATTACGGGACATGTTGATAAACATGGCTTAATGGGAAAGAGTCAACTTGGTTTTTAGCAAAGGGAGGTCATGCCTCACTAATCTATTGGGATTTTTTGAGGATGTGAATAAGCATGTGGATAAGGGGAAGCCAGTCAGTAAGGGAGATTATATATATATTCCCACCCCTCCTGCCTCAGCTCGGGGTGATTTACATCACCATAAAACACATAAAAACAATAGAAAACAGTAAAAAAGCAATATATCAATAAATGTCAACAATAATATAAAACAAATAAAACCACCATTCCCAAGGAGTCCCAAAACCAGAATTTTCAACCAACCCCAACCACCCACCCTAACCCAGTCCCCCCACTCTTACCCATCTCCCTCACCAAAAGCCTGGCGGAACGCCAGGTCATACAATCCCTCCTAAAAGAGGAGATGTTTGGGACTGTCTGGGCCTCTGCAGGGAATGGAACAGCTCTTCCCCCTTGGCCTCCCCTAAGCCCTGCTCCCATAATGGTTATGCTGCTCAGTATTCTACTACACCAGCAGGAAAAAATTTCTCCATTGCATTGTATTTAACAAAAAACTTGGATATTCCATGATCAAAAAACCTCAGGTTTACAAGAAGAGTTAAGGCTCTTGCAAATTCAATCATGCACTAAAACGCATGGAAATTGCAAGTTGGAGCCTTAACTTGCAATTTCCATGCTTTTTAGTGCATGATTGCATTTGCAAGAGCCTTAACACTTCTTGTAAACCCGAGGTTTTTTTATTATGGAATTGTACTTTTATCTGTTAGCCTCTGGAGGCAGAACAGCTGAAGGCTCCTATCAAAGCTATTTCCAGGGACGCCTGGGCGGCAGAAGCTGATGCCCAGAGGTAGGAGGAGGGCAGTGATGGGGCCAGGCTGGAGACAGCTGCGGGGGTGGGTGGGTCTGGAGTGGATCATGACATGTGACCCACCCGGCTTCTGCTGCTGGCGGTGGTGCCGTCATACTGCTGTCTGCTGCTCTGGAAGTTATGGAGCTATCTATGTTCCTCATCTGGCTGCTGCCTGGAAGTTGTGTTCCATCCATGAAGCTAACGGCTGAGCTGACCAAGAGAGTCTTGAAAACAATTATCAGAGAAGCAGTTGTTGGTCTTCCACAACTTTTACCACCATGGACAGATTTGGTAAGAGAAGGAGACATAATACACACAGTTTTGAGTTTAAAACCATTGTGGGATGTGTCTCAGTGGTACATCAGGTGCCACTACCAGAGGCTGTATAACCAGTTTACTAGCTTGAACAACAGGGGCTGTTTAAGTAAGGTCACACAGACTGTGTAATTAGAGAAGCAATCTTGCAGCTTGATTTTAAGAGTTGTTGTAGGCACTTGGAGTCTAAGCCATCAGTGACTGTGATGTTAATTATGCATGGGGGACCTAATCTAATCTGTTCTATGCTCCCTTTAATATTACTGGTGATCAAATTCATTAGGGCATTAAATCTTGCACTAAATGAAGGTGGCATAAAGATATATTTCTAATTGATTTCCTAGGCTGAGCACATGTTTATGAATTGGCACTGGACAGCAGTAAGGGGGCTACTAGTCATCAAACTGATTGTTATTAGTTTGACAGGTCACGTGGGGTCCTACGTCACAGGAAGTCCCGTCCTCGCGGCCTGTTCATGGGCCCGGAAATCCCATCTTGGGAAGGAAGTGACATGGGTAGGTAGAAGTGATGCAGAAGAGGGAAATGCTTCCGGGTCAGGGTGGCGGGAACCAAAGGTTCCCGGCCCCCTGAACCCGGAAGGTCTTTGCGCTTGACTTTTGGGGCTCTGCTTGTGGTTCCAGCCTCCCTGAACCCACAAGGTCCTTTCAAGAGGGCCAAGAAATGCCTCTACGAACTCAGGAGAGTGAGATGGACCAGTAGGCATGGGTTTTGTGAAGATCGGAGCTACTTTATGGTGCGGGGTTTGGGGTAGGGTGAGTTGCAGATAGCAGGTCATGTAACCCCTCTACAAACTCGGCTGACTGAGTTGAACCATTCAGCACAGGTTTTGCCATCCTAGACCACTTTGCTTTGGAGAAAATTGGCCCAATGGGGTGGGGTTTCTGGGGTAGAATGAGTCACAGAAAGAGGGTCATGTGAGGGTTCAAACGACCCAGGAGTGTGAGCAGAACCAATTGGCAATGGTTTTGTCATTCTAACCCACCCCATTGCTGAGATCTGACCTAGGGTGTGAAAGGGGGTGTGTGCAGTCGGAATTGGCTGAAGAGGGTCATGTGAGGTCTCAAACCGCTCACCACCACCACCTGTGACCAATCAGAAAGGTTTGTGGAGCTGTATACCCGCCCCTAGGGGTATGAAAGAGGGGGCCGCCATTTTCTGATACAGAGAGCAGGG
Source organism: Sphenodon punctatus (assembly GCA_003113815.1). Classification (NCBI taxonomy): domain Eukaryota; kingdom Metazoa; phylum Chordata; class Lepidosauria; order Sphenodontia; family Sphenodontidae; genus Sphenodon; species Sphenodon punctatus. Next base: position 6,154,884 of record QEPC01003143.1, on the reverse strand, counting down.
AGCTGATCATTACCACATCTTACACAGAAAAACTGAAATTGCTTACCGTTGGGGTGATACTCCCTTCGATCTTGTTAAAAGACTCTATACAGGAAAGAAAACGGCTGAAACCTCAGAGGCAGACATTGAGCCCATGGACACGCAACAGGCTGAAGACCCTGTGTTAAGTTGCAGTGAATTGGTGGGGCTGAAGGAGAAGGGAATGAGCATGAGGGGGGGATACAGACATAGGAGCTGATTTGGTTTTTTTTATCTTTTGTTTTGCATCAACTCGGACTTTCTAAAGACTTTTGAAAACCTGATGTTGGGAGATCCTTTGGGGGTAAGCATATCTTGTGTTTCCTGCTATTGCAAGTGTTCAAGAGGAGGTGGCCAGATGGATTGCAGTAAAAAGAAACTAGCAACACCAGAAGAATAAAAAACTTTATTTGAAATGTCTTTGGTAGTCGTTGGTGTTTTTTAGCAGGGCATGCTGGAAGCATGGCTGCGCACGAGGACTTGCTAAGAGAGATCTATTCCACGCCTGGAGAGGTTGGATGTTTTGGAGGAGTAAACCCTCTTTTTCAGGCTGCTTTCTAAATCTGCCCAAGAAAGTGGCGGTTTTCATGGCTTTTGGAGCAGGATGCATGTGCCCTTCACAAACCCTCACAAAAGTATTTTACAAGAAACAAAACAATCGTGTCAGGTATGGATGCACAATGACAGGCTGATTCGGTTCTCAAAGCACAATGGGGGCATCAAGTACATCTTGACCATCATAGACATCCTGTCTAAGGTTGTTTTCAGATGTGACGGGGCCAATTGGCCCCGTCACGAAATCAAGGAAATGATCCCCCACCGGGATGCCCCGTAATGCCCTAATAGACGTTCCGGGGGATCCCGGCGGGGAATCAGGGAGGGGGCACAGCCGTGCGGCGCAACGTGCGGCTGCACGGCCCCGTCCCCTCCACGCTCCCTGCCGCCCGCCCTCTGGGGAGACGGGCGGCTGCTGCGGCCAATGCTGCTGCAGCGCCCGCCCGCTATGGCCATGGGCCGGAATCCCTGCAGGGATTCTGGCCCGTGTCCGCCGTCCAGACGTGATGGCAGGGGTCACCACCGCCTGGAATCAGATTCAACACGCAACGGCCTCCGGCCCTGCCGCTTTGGCCACTCGTGTGGTGAATCTGATCCCACGCCGTGGTAACATCTGGGCGGGAACATCCATTCCCCCCAACAGACATTACGTGGTCCAAGCCACAGGGAATTGACTGTGGTGGACATTGATCACGTAACATCTGAAAATACCCTAAGTATGCCTGGGCCTGAGGTCTGAAAGACAGGACAGGCTGTGAAGTGGCTAAGGTCTTTGCAGACGTTTTCAGGGAAGGGAGGATACCCAAAAAATTACAAACAGATCAGGGGAAAGAATTTTTAAATAAGGCATTCCAAAATTTGCTCAGACAGCACGGAGCGTACCATTTTGTGACCAACAACCATGTGAAGGCAAGGGTGGTGGAGCGCTTTAACAGAACTTTAAAATCAAAGATGTGGTGGTATTTCACAGCTCCACAAACCTTTCTGATTGGTCGCGGGTGGCATGGTGAGCGGTTTGAGATCTTACATGACCCCCTTCAGCCAATTCCATCTGCACACACCCCCTTTCACACCTTAGGTCAGATCTCAGCAACGGGGCGGGTTAGAACGATGAAACCTTTGCCACTGAGAGTGCCCCAGGGATCTGTACTGGCAGCAGTGTTGTTTAAAGTATCCATTAATGAACTGGAAAGGGGAACAAGAAGTGAGGTGATCAAATCGGCAGAGGACACCAAGTTATTCAAGGTAGTTAAAACACAAGCAGACTGTGAAGAATTGCAGGGGGATCTTGCGAGATTGGGTGACTGGGCATCTAAATGGCAGATGAAATTTAATGTGGACAAGTGCAAAGTGATGCACGTAGGGAAAAATAATCCAAAATATGGGTAATTTCAGACATGACGGGCCGTTCGACCCGCCGCGCTGAACCCTGGACCGGGATCCGTCTCGGATCCCAGTCCGTGATCAGACCTGCAGTCCTTTAGATGTACAGGCCTGATCTCTACCGGGGTTCAGGGAGGGGGCGGGGCTGCGTGGTGCGATGTGCAGCCGCTCAGCCCCGCCCCCCGTTCTCCCTCAGCCGCCCGCCCACAGGGAGACAGGCAGATTCAGCAGCCAATCAGGCCACTGCGCCTGACCCCGTCCCATGGTTGGGACCTGATTCCGGGACGGGGCTGGCAAGCAGATGTGCATCGCCGCCATTGCCAGCCCCATCCTGGATCGTGACCAATTGAACCACGGTTCTGGACCTGAGGCTGGCCTCAGAGCCAGAACCGTGGTTAGCTGTGACACACACACACACCCCGCCAGAGATTCACTGTGGGGAACATCTGGCGGGGGTCAAACCGACGTTCACAAGATCGCTGCCACCACACAGGATGCGCTGTGATTCAGTGTGGTGAACAGCAATTTCGTAACGTCTGAAAATGCCCATTATTATGTATGCAATGCTGGGTTCCAAATTAGGAGTTGCCACTCAGCAAAAGGACCTTGGAGTCACTGACGACAATACATTGAAATCTGCAGCTCTGTGTGCGGCGGCCGTCAAAAAAGCAAACAGAATGTTAGGAATTATTCGTAAAGGGATAGAGAATAAAACTGAAAAGATCCTAATGCCGCTATATAAATCTATGGTGTGACCACACCTTGAATACTTTGTACAGTTCTGGCCACACCATCTCAAATAAGGTATAGTAGAAATAGAAAAGGTACAGAGAAGGGCAACAAAAATGATAAGGGGTCTGGAATGGCTGCCCTATGAAGAAAGGCTGGATAGGCTGGGGCTCTTCAGCTTGGAGAAAAGACGACTCGGAGGGGATATGATAGAAATTTATAAAATCACGAGTGGTGTGGAACAAGTTACTAGGGAACAGTTATTTACCCACTCAAATAGTACTAGAACTAGGGAGCGCTCCATGTAACTAACGGGTAGCAGATTTAAAAACACATAAAAGAAAGTATTTTTCTTCACTCAGCTCACAATTAAGTTGTGGAATTTATTGCCAGAAGGTGTGGTCAAGGCCAATAGTCTAGCTGGGTTTAAGAAAGGATTGGACAAATGTCTGGTGGCTAGGTCCATTAGCCAGATAGGTTTTGAGAAAGTAACCTCATACTGTTGGGAGCTGGGAGTGAACAACAGAGAATGAATCGGTGGAATCGCCCCATTCTGACCCGCTGGGTACTTCTTCCAAATGAATGAGATTGGCCACTGTCGGAGATAGGATGCTGGGCTCGATGGACCATTGGTCTGACCCAGTGTGGCACTTTTTACGTTCTTAACCCCGCTGGGGTTTGAACTGGACCCACATCCGGTGGGTCTGGAACAAATGTGCAGGGTTGGCGCTCACCCAGGTGGATCAGAGCAAGCCAAACTGGGTCTGCATTATGTCTAGCAACCAGAGGGAACAAACAAAGATGATAAAGAGGATGGAGAGTAAGACCTATGAGGAGAAATTGAAGGAACTGATAATATTTAGCCTAGGAAAAAGAAGCTTAAGGAGGAGACACAATGATAGTTTTCAAATATGTAGAAGGCGGTTATATGGAAAATGGTGCCCAGTTCTCAACTTGTAGAACTTGTTGCCAGATGATGTGGTGAAGGCCAGAAGCATAGCTGAATTTAAAAAAAAGCATGGATGAGTTCTTGGAGGATAGTTCCATTAATGGTTATTAGCCAAGTAGGTTGGAGGATGTAAACTCTGACTGTTGGTAGCTGGGAGCAAATGGTAGGGAAGGGAATGGGATCATTCTGGTATGACCTGTTGGGTACTCCTCTGAAGCGACTGGGAACGGCCACTGTCGGAGACAGGATGCTGAGCTCCATGGACCATTGGTCTGACCCAGTCTGGCACTACTTATATTCTTAATTCAGTTGTTCTCTCTGGTCATCAAGGATAGGACTAGAGGGAATGGGTTTAAATTAAAGGGGAAAAGATTTAGATGAAACATTAGGAAGAATTTTCTAACTACCGGGACAGGTAGACAGTGGAATAATTTGCCAAGCAAGGTCATGGAGGCCTCATCACTGGAGGCCTTTAAAAAAAGGTCAGGCAGACATCATTCAGGAATGGGATAGGTACTGTGGATCCTGCTTTAATGGCTGGGTTTCATCCCAACTCTGTGATGCCATGAATGGCTACATTTTAAGGGGCCTGATTTTGTGAAGAGTCATGGGTTTAATTCTCAGTTCTGCCACCAATGTCCTGTGTTACCTTAAGTCAGAAGTGGTCACACTGTGGCTCTAGAGCCACATGCGGCTCTTTGGGCCCGATTGGGATACATGGATGCAGCTCTTGGGATTAGGAAACTTTGCCCACCCCTGCATTAAGCAAAGCATTTGGTCTCTCTGTCTGTGTTTAGGAAAGAGTGACTCTAGATGATCCTTTCAGGGGGCTACATCGCACAAGACTCAGGCCATTTTTAGATGATCACGGCGGCGCCCGCGCTTCTTTTTCAAAACTACCGGGAGGCGGGTTTACACGTGACACCGCCGCGGATTATGCGCATGTGTGGGCGATACGCATCCATTTCCAGCCGCGTATGTCCACCTTCGATCAGTGACCCGGTCAGCTCGCGCCCGGAAATGGATGTGCGTTGCCCACACATGCGCATAATCGGCGGTGTGGCACGTGTAAACCCGCCTCCCGGTAGTTTTGAAAAACTACCTCTGCATATATAAATAAAAGCATATATAAATTACCTCTGCATATATAAATAAAAGCAGAGACAGGATCGAACCCTGTGGAACGCCGCAAGTCAAAGCCCGGGAGCATGATGTTTCAGCTCCCAGCACCACCCGCTGGCTTCTCCCTGAGAGAAATGAGCAGAACCACCCAAGGACAGTCCCATCCAGACCCTCCAGGTCTCGCAGCCATCTCAGCAGCAGCCCATGGTCCACGGTGTCAAAAGCGCCCGAGAGATCTAGCAGGATCAAGAATGTAGAACTTCCTGCATCCATCTCCTGGCAGAGATCGTCCACCAAAGCCACCATCGCCGTCTCAGTACCATAGCCGGGACGGAACCCAGATTGAAAAGGGCCAAGGAAACCGATACGGTCCAGATGTGCCTGGAGCTGCAGAGCCATTGCCCATTCAATAACCTAAAAAGGGAAGGTTAGAGACAGGACTGTAACTGGTGAGTGCATCCACATCCAGGGAAGACTTCTTCAGCACCACAACCTCTTTGAGACTGGGTGACAACCTCCCCTGCTGAAGGGACGTGTTAACCACCCTCACCAGAACTGACCCCAACATCTCCCTGGAAGCTTTTACCAACCAGGATGGCCACGGATCTAATTCACAACTTGTGGCTCGAACAGACCCCAAGACATCCACCGCATCGACTGGAGTCAATTCCTGAAACTCCTCCCAGAAAGATCGACCAGACGGTGCCTCCATAACCTCATGCTCCTCATCTACTGCATCCAACCCGGTGTCGAAATTACTCTGGATCTGAGTGAACTTGTCTGCAAAGTAGATGGCAAACTCCTCACAGCGGGTTTGGGACAATTCCCCGGAGGAGAGAGGCCAGACTGACCAGTCCCTGCACCACCCGGAACAGCTCTGCTGGACGCGACTTTGCAGTCGCTATGAGGGCAGCAAAGAATTCCTTCTTTGCTGTCCTCATAGCTTCAACATAGGACCGCAAATGGGTCCTATGGAGAAATCGGTCAGATTCAGAGCAAGTCTGACGCCAGCATCGCTCTAGTCTCCTGCCTATCCGCTTCATACACCGCAGCCCCTCGGTGAACCAAGGGGCCCTGTGGCGACGAGACGGGGGCAGGGGACGTCTCGGAGCCACCCTGTCAATGGTCTCCACCAGCAAGGTGTTCCAATGCTGTACCAGCACATCGACAGAATGGCCATCAGGGTCCAGTGATAACTCACTCAGAGCCTCCTGGAACCACTGCGGTTCCATCAGCCTCCGAGGGCGGACCAATCTAACTTTTCCATTCCCCTTCTGGAGGAGGTGCGCTAGGAGGCTGGTCTGCAGGAGATAATGGTCCACCCATGACAAGGGCATAGATCTCACATCCCCCACTAACGGATCACCCGCCTCAAGACCAGAGCAGAAGACCAGGCCAAGGATATGTCCCCCCACATGAGTCGGGAAGTTGACCACTTGGGACAAATCCATGGTTGCCATGGCGGTTATGAACTCTCGCTCCGCTCCTACAAGGCTGGCATCGACACGAGTGTTGAAGTCCCCAAGGACCACAGCCCTGGGGGAGTCCAACATTACCTCCAAGGCCAGCTCTGCTAGAGTGGCAAGGGATGCCGCCATACAGGAAGGGGCCCGGTATACCAGCAGCACCCCAAGCTTGCCCCCAGCCAAATCAAACACCACATGGAGGGCCTCCACACCTGAGAGGTAGAGTTGAGTTTCATCAGCATATTGATGACACCACACCCCATACCGTCTCATAACCTCACCGAGCGGCCGCATATATACGTTGAACAAGAGCGGGGACAGAATAGAACCTTGCAGGACAGCACACGTGTCACCAAATGTAGTGAATAGAGGGAAAGTTACAAATAAATGCAAATACGAAAACCACAAGTACCGATAAAAATACAAATACCTGAATCCCCCCACCCCCCGCACAGCCGTAATCCCTGTGTTCACCATCATTCCAGCCTTGCTTAGCTCTGTTCCTGACATTCCTAGCCCTACTCTGGGCCCAGTTAGCCTGTGCTAGTCCTACCTAGTTTGCTTCAGTGTTTGTTAGCTGTACCCGACCTTGCCCTCCCTGATTCCTTGGCTTCTGACCTACCTTTGGCTTCTTGGCTGATTGCTGTCTACTGAATTGGCTCTAGGCAATTCTGTCCTTGGCTTCCTGGCATTGATCCCTGACACCTGATTCTTTTGCTGATCGGTATCCCTGACAGGGGTTTTGTAAGGCTAAATGCTTTACAAATGGCGAGGTGCACAGATATGGTGGTGAAAGGTGTCCTGTCAGTAACTGAGACAGATGGTCAACCAATGGAGTGTGAAGAAATACTGACCAGAACAATTATTTTATTGTGCCTGTGTGTTTTCATTAAAGAAACCTAACCAACCCTAAAATAGGGATAGATAACCTTTTCTTTCCCACAGGCCATTTTGAAAATTAGGACAAGTTCTGCAGGCCACATAAGAGTCAAGGAGGGAATACAAGATGGGGAGAGGAAGGGGAGCGTCTAGAATCTAGACTCTAGATCATAGCTTCATGCCACGGAGCCATCTGTCTTTGAATACATACCCTTGTCTCCACTCCCATCCTCTGAGCTGAGTTTTCTTAGCTTGAGGGTTGGGTAAGACTCAGAATAGCTGTTCTGTTTTTGCGGAATATTTCTGCTAAAATGCAACAGCGATGCCGTTTTCAACTGGAGTTTCAACTGAAACATATGTTCTGATCAAGATCTCATCCAAAAAAGAAAGCCACGACACGTGTGCAATGGCCGTCACGCTTATCCAAAATGGCAGCAATGCTGCCACCACCATTTTGGATAAGGGCGGCGGCCATTTTGCACATACACAGTTGCTTTTTCCTTTTTTTTTTTACAGTGAACATCCTGGGTTTTTAATTAGAACAGACAAATTGCCTGCTTCCAGTAGCAAATCAGAACGTCTGAAATTCCGCATTCATCCCTAGGGATAGGGTCCACTGCCCAGATTCAGGAATTGGAAAAGAACCAAATTCTTAAAGAGCTCTGAGCCATGTTTTCCCCCCAGGCTGTAGGCTCCCCACCCCTGTCCTAAAACACTTAGGTCCCAGTTTTCGAAATTGGCCTCTCATTTTGGATGACCAGCTTGAAGTACCAAGGACCTGATCTTAGAACATCCACAACTAAATCCCTGACATGGTATTACTAAAGCAAGATGAACTTAGTGACTCTGAAACTCAGTGCCCAAGACGTGAGACACCAAAAAGCTAGACATTGGGATCTTTCATGGATTTCTATTGCTGAGCTAACAATCCTAGAAAACCGAATTTTATGTTGATCCGATAAATCCAGGCAATGTCAGTAAAAGCCTATTTGCACCACCCTGCCAACAGTTCTTGGCTCTGACCTGAGGGGTTCAGCTCTGTGACTGACAGGATAATCCAGTAGATATCCGGGCCTGTGCTGGCACCTGGGCCGCCCACACTATTGCTCAGGGCCGCAACAGGTGCTAAGAATGAATGGCCTCCCGCATCTAGAGAAACTAACATGAAGCAATGGTTGGCAGCAGCTCCCATCAAGAGGGGCCCATCCCAGATTGGCAACAGTGAGGCCTGCTGGAGAGGTGCAACCCAGACCACTTGAAGCCTATTGACTGGGGCTCAAATATCCTAATGCTGGGCCTGACAGAAATATTCCTTCCACCCTTGCCTTCTCTTTGGAGGGAGACCAGATAGCTGTGTCTACAGCAACAGTTCTATCATGTGGCTAGTTTTTCAATGAGAACTTGACCAAACCTATACCCAGAGTCTACCAGGAAACCACCAGTGAGTAATTCTTCTTACTCACTAGAAACATGCTCTAAAGCCAAACTATGAAAATGGAGATCAATTTTCAATTTTCAAATGGAGTTTGAACCTATCAGAGTTGCTGACCAAAAAAACAATAGCTTACCACTGTAGCAGAGAACAGACTGGAGAGATTTGTCCCCCATTTTGGAACACACATACGTTCAAACCACTTGAGACTTTAGGGGAAATCCCAGAACTCTATTCTGCTTTTACCACTACTCCCCATAACCCTTTCCCTCCCCTTGCCTCCTTTCGTTTTCTTTTCACTACATATATGTGGTTTGCCAGCGCACCCCCCCAATGAGACACAGAGGCAGTATATGGTTTAAACTTGGCCGCACTTTATTTCAACAGATTCAATTAGGCCAGTGGGTGATTGCACCAGCAATATGGGTCCAGTATGCTAGCTACTTAATTCTTATTAACGTGTACTGACCGGGATGCACCTTCCCTAGTCAGTACTAACCAACGAACTTCTTCCCTTCGACAGCACTCTGGCTCTGGCCGAAAGGGAACAGGCCCAACGGTGGGCATGAGTAAGGAGGTGAGTACCCGTAAGGCCAGCAGACCGTGCATGTACTTGCTGGTCTCACCTGGTACGCCTCCCAGGGTGATAACCCCTGCGCGTACTGCTCTCCCTTCGCACAGGGTGTCGCCTCCCCATCTCTTAAGGAGATGACTCATCTTATCCTATTCTTACCTGTTTATCCTACTGTAGCATACTGGACCCCCGCCACTAAAAAGGGGGAGGCCGTCCGGTCTCCCCCGACACCCACTGACTATCACATCACCAGCTCTTTCAGGTGTTGGGCCAAGTTCCTAACATATAAGTCATTACCCACCCGGGAGAGATGGACCCCATCATCTCTGAACAATTCTGGCCGTCCGACATTAATGTCTGTGTGTTGAATAATTGCTCCCCCAATGCTACCTATCCATTTTGCTATCTCCCTATTAATGTTCCTACGTGCCTTATCAATTTTGGGTGGGTTAATAGCTCCCGTCCATCGAATTCTGGGAACTAAACTAGTCCAACATAACTGAACATTTGGGAACAAACTCTTAACTAACAACAGGTCCTTTTTAATTTTGATCAAGAGGTTAATCCCTTTTTGGGCCGGGATGTCATTCTCCCCTAAGTGTATCACTAGAATGTCGGGTGTGCCTTCTCTTCCAAGCAGTCTCAACTTTTGCAGCAGCTGGTACCATCTCATGCCACCATATCCATACCAATTAACTGCTGCCCTTTGACCCAATCCTAGTTGGCGTCCCCATTCTGACTGTAAGGCAGCCTTCTCGGCCCAACGAACCAGGCTGTGGCCCACGATCCATACTTCGTGATTTTTTGTTTCGTTGGACCTAAACCCTGGGACAGGAGACATAATAATGTTATTGATGGCCTCTTACATACCTTCTATATGCATTGGACCGCCACCGCCCTACCCCTTTGATCGCCTCGGGCGGCAAACCTGCTGCAGCTGCTGTCGTGGCTGCCCCTATTCTGAATGAATGGGACCCGTATCCACTCGCTGGTAGTCCTATCTTACCCAGGGCTGTCCTAAGGACAGCGCTGAATTGATAACTCGTTAGCTGGGTACCGTTTTGGTGGCGGAACAATGTGCCTGTCACCTGTGGGCGTATGTTTAGGTAGTGTCCCATTTGGCTTACCGGGCATATCCCTTCTTGTCCCGTTCGGAACAATTCTACATTGGTTCCCCTGCCCTTCTGATCCGTCTTGGATCTTCTTAACCGTAATCGCAGTCTACTGGGGTTCCAATCAATGTCATTGATTCTAAAGGCCCGGCCAGATAAATCTAATCTAGATGTTGGGACCACTTCACTCACTCTAAATCCACCAAAATATGTAACGGCGTAAACCGCTGTAAACAATTGCGCTTCGTATGCGTCGCGACATGTTTCTGGTAAGATTCCTACGATATGGACTAATATCGGTGTGGTTATGGGGGCTCTTTCCGGGGCTGGGGTCGCTGTTCCTCTGGCCCAGCTTTCCAGCATCCTTTTTAGATAAAAACCCTTATCTGGGGAGGGGTGGCCTTTCAACTTGCTAATAAAATTAATGGCTGCAATCTTGCCCCCAATGGTGCTAACCGCTAGACCCTTATGCCGGAGTGACATGGCAAATTGTAGTACTTCGGGCTCTGCAATGGGAAAACCCGGTGCCCAACCTCTGTCTGTTCTATATGCCTGGAATTCCCGGAACGCCCTACCGTAAGCTGCCTGAGTTCTAGGAGCCAGGGATCCCTGCACGATATTCTGCACTTCTAACTCCCAAGGCTCCATGCTCCCGGCGGGAGAGGGTCGGGAAACTCCCTGGCTTCCGGTGCAAGTTCCCGGAATCGCTCGATCTGAAAGCGAGAGAGGGCATCGGCTATGCCATTGTCAATACCGGGTACATGACGTGCTGTGAACATTATGTTGTTCCTAAGGCAGGCTACTACCATGGAGCGCACTAGCCTCATAACACGGGGGGAGCGTGATGTCAGCGTGTTTATTATATGTACCACTGCCATATTGTCGCACCAGAACAATATGGTGTGATTAGCGAATTGTTCAGCCCATAGCAATACTGCTATGACTATGGGGAACAATTCCAAAAAAGTTAGATCTTTTGTCAACCCCGTTTCATGCCAACTAGGTGGCCAAGGCTCCGCGCACCACCGGGTCTGAAAGTAAACTCCAAAGCCTGCTCCCCCTGCTGCGTCCGAGTGCACCTGCAGGTCACTACGCAACAGCCACTTGCTACGCCAAAAACTCACTCCATTGTATTCCTTAAGGAATTCCAGCCAGGATCGCAAATCAGCCTTCATTTCTTGACTTACCCTAATTCTATAGTGGGGTTGGAGGTCGCCCTTCAGTTTACCATATAGCCTGGTTAAGAACGCTCTACCCGGTGCGACCACCCGGCAAGCAAAGTTAAGGCTGCCTACTAATGATTGCAGGGATTTTACTGTGATCTTATGGGCCAGAATGCATTCCTCGATCTTGGCCTTTAACGTATCCAACTTGTCCTGTGGGAGCCTGGACCATTTCTTTACAGTGTCCAATTCAATGCCCAGGTAAGTTAAGGTTGTGGATGGTCCCTCCGTCTTCTCCGGGGCAAGTGGGATCCCTAATTCAGTGGCCATCTCCTGAAACAGCCCCAAAGCAGACGCGCATTCATCTGTCCCCGGCGGGGCTATTATCAGGAAATCATCGAGGTATTTTGTTACTTCTCCCCCCTTCCATCGCTGTTTAAAGATCCACTCCACCAGGGAACTGAATCGTTCAAATGCCGAACAGGATATGGAGCATCCCATTGGCATCGCTCGATCAAAATAATAATGTCCCTTGAAGTGAAATCCCAACAGGTGGAAGCTATCAGGGTGCACTGGTAGCAAGCGGAATGCTGATTTGACATCACACTTTGCCAACAGTGCCCCGGGTCCCATGTTCCGCGCTTTTTCAACCGCCGTGTCGAACGACGCATACCTCACAGTAGCCAATTCTTTCGGTATGGCGTCGTTCACAGAAGCGCCGTGTGGGTAAGACAGGTGATGGATCAACCTAAACTCTCCGTGTGTTTTCTTTGGCACAATGCCCAGGGGTGACAATACTAAGTTATGGATGGGTGGTTGGTGGAATGGACCAGCTACTCTGCCATCTGACACCTCTTTTTCAATCTTTCTCTTGACTAGTTCCTCATGCCCATTTATGGATTTTAAGTTCCTAACTATTCGGGTGCACTCAACTGGGCCGGCAGGAATGTGAAAACCGTTCTTAAAACCTTCAACTACATATTCTACTTCTTCCTTTGCCGGGTGCATGTTGAGGGCTCTCTCTAATGACTCAATTCGGATTGGCGTCGGCCCCCTTTTGGTTGCGGGTCCCAGGGGGGCCACCTTGCCCCCCTTTTCCCAGGCCCGCACCACCTCCGAATCGGCCTCGCCCACCCTTCTGACGGGGTCGGTAGCACGTGCTCTCAGGGTGTCCCCCCCCACAGCTGGAGCACGCATGCCGAAACCGACACTGGGACCTGTTGCACCTGCCCGTGGAGTTATACTCCCAACACGTGCCCGGACTCCCCTGTCCTCTTTTTCGTGTCTCCCCGCGGTATGGCTCATTGGCGGGAGCCACCCCTCCCTTGAATAATGGGTGCCCGCTATCAGACCGGGGAGCCCTGGTTGCATCCACCATGCTCTCCAGCCAGATGTCTGGCGCATGGGCGTCCCATCGGAGGCCCGGGGTATTCGCTGCCCTATGACGAAACGCTTCATCATAACGCAGCCATGCGCCAGGGGGACCAGTGCCGTGGGCCCGACGAACAATGTCGGCGTATTTATGTAATTCTAGACCCCGTCCTGGGTCTGCCTGCATTATTACCCCCATGTAGACTGCGAAAGCGGAAGTCCAATTGGCCCAGTTTCTATCCGCTTTTGGGCGCTTAAATTTTTCTTTCTCTTTCTCATCTTCCGCTTCTGAGTGGTCCACTATGGGGTCACTGAATAATAATGCAAATATATCAATATATTTGCCCCGCCAAATTTTTTCCTTGGTCGCGGGGGTTAAATGGTTGCCGAATGGGGCTGCAACATCAGCGATTACCCCGCCCGGTGGGCGTACGATTGTTGCCGGCACCGCCCCCACTGATGTGGTGGCCAGGGGGACCCGCACCTGGGAAAAGGAGGGAGCTGTTCCCTGGCTAATGACTGGCTCTGCTCTGCTGCCGTTATGTTGGGCTGCTGCACCCGATTGCCCTACGGGCAAACCAACTGGTAACACCCAGGCCCACATACCCTCGACCTGTCGAAGGCGGGGGGCTGGAGCCTGCTGCCCTTGTTCTAGGACCCTCCCTGGGGCTGTGCCGGCTGGGCCACTACTCCCCCTCTGCCCAGGCCTGTTGAGAGGCCTGATGGCCCCTCCCCCATGAGGTGTGCCTCCTGGCCCCGCCAGCATGGGGGGGGTCATCATAGCCGGTTAATGCCGTTGTCCCCCACCCCCCGTGGTCGGTCCACTCACCGTGGAACGTCGGCTGGGGTTGGCTGCTGGGCCCGGGGGCTTCGTGGGGCCGCCCTCCGTGCTGGCCCCTGGGTTCCCTTTGGAGGGCTACCTCAATCGCCTGCAGGCGCTGTAATATGTCTTGATCCCCCCCTTGTTGTTGATGCTCGTCGCGTCTCCGGTGGGCCGGTGGGGGTCCTTCACCTGCAGAAAAAAGCATATCTCGGGGGCGCTCGTGCCCCCCCATGTCATATGGTGTAACTGTTGGTGCCCCCAAAGCTGCCGTACCGCTGGCCTGCTGGCGCTGGTAATGTGCCAGCCCTGGTACACCAAAGGGGTCCCATGTATTGGCAAGATTGCCGTAAGTTCCATAGTTATATCCCCCCCCCCCATGGTTTCGTCCTGTTCTGGTGGGCCCCAGGTTATGTTCGGGTTTTGCCCCCTATCCAGAGGGCTGAGCTGTTGCCCCGGCCCACCTAGACCAGGGGGGGGTTGAACTGTCCCCCCCATATCCTGGCTAACCTGGGTCTGGTTCATCCCTCCATAATCCCCTCGTGATGGCCCCGGTTCATCCCTATATCGCGCCGGGGGGGTGATGGTTCTAGTACCCCTTCTGGGGCCCTCAAGTGGGGGTTGAGATGCAGCTGGGTCTGCTTCAGGGGCCAGCTGGGTTTCTCCCCCCTCAAATTGAAAGTTTGAGCCCTCCCCTTCTGTATCCCTCGTATTGGGCTGGGGGCCCCCAGGAGGAGGGGGTGTAGAGCATGAGGCCCGCCTTTGGAGCAAGGCCTCGCAGGCCGCCAGCCGCTCCAACAGTTCTTGCCGGGTTGGGGCCCCGATCCCGTCCTCCCTCTCTCCCCGCTCCGGGCTGCCCCCACTCCGTGACTGGCTCCCCGTTTGCGGGGGTCGCTTTTTTGGGGCCGCCTTCTTTTTTGTGCGGCCCATTGCGACTAAATCCTACTGCTATCAGCCTCTTCAGTCCACGTGGTGCTGGCCTCTCAGCAGCAAGCGATCCTTGCTGCTGCCTTCTTGCACCCGACACGCAGACTGAGGCTTCTTCTCGCGGCCCCGCCCTCCCTACAAAGGGCGGGAACCGCTCTACATTCCAAGCGCGGCGCCACTGCGCACGCGCCACCACGGGTTGCCATGGCAACCGGCCCCTTGGCCCGCTCACGCTGCTCTTGCAGCCATCTTGTCTGCGCCGCATCCCCGAGGGGGGAGCGCGGCAACTGCCCCATCGCCGGGATTACCCGCGGCGAAGGGGACTTGTCATTTTATTGCTGAAATATGTAAAAGGCCCCATACGACCGAAAGATAGGAAGGAATTCTCATTTGGGTAAATGAGTCTGTAATTGTCCACTAGGGAGTTGCTTGAGCCTTCCATTGAAGCATGTGGTACCATCCAGCATTGGAAAGAGGAGCTATGGACCAGCTGGCTCTTTGGTCTGATCAGATAAGGCAATTACTATGCAAGAGGAAGTTCACTACATTTGTCCACTACTGCAAGATACAGAAAGTGAAGAGATGGATTTCACTTAGGGCTGGAACAATTATTCATTTTGAATACTGAATTCAATACAAAGCAGTATTTTTTCCCCACTTGGTTTGTGGGAGTAAATATTTGTTTCAGTTCTTTTGCTTCAGTAATAAATACCAACTTCATTTCAATATTTTGGTAACTTTGTATATTGGTAATTTTGTTTCAGTAATTTTGGTAACTTTGTTTAATTGGTAACTTTCTTTTGGGTATTCCAGTTATTTCATGTATTTGGGTAACTTCATTTATGTTTATTACATAAAGTTCTTTTTTGGAACTTTGGTTACTTTGACAGTACTAGGGATGGGTGAACAGAACATAGTTCAGAAATTCGGTTCGGTTTGGTTTAAAATTCGAGTTCGGAAATTCGGTTCGGTTTGGTTTGAAATTTGAGTTCGGTTCGGCCGACAGAACAGACCAAGTTCGGTCAAATTCCGAACTTCAGAACCAAGTTCGACCATTCAAAAGCAGTTTTTGTGTGTGTGTGTGTGTTGCCACTAGGGATGGGCGAACAGAACGGAGTTTGGAAATTTGGTTCGGTTTTAAATTCGAGTTCGGTTCGGAAGTTCAGTTCGGTTGACCGAACAGATCGAGTTCGGTCCGAACTCCGAACTTCCGAACCACGTTCGCCCATCCCTAGACAGTACTATCTAGTGTTATGATGCATCCGATTGTTGTAGAATAACAATAGCACCATATTTGCATTAGCTGATTAGGGAACATGCCAATATCGCATTGCTAGCAAAGATATTCATTCATTTAAATGAATATCCCAAATAATCTTCACAAATATAATAACGATAAGAGTAATGATTTGCTTTCTATAGAACACCCCTACAAATGGTGCCCAGAGCACTTCGTGAGGTAAAAATACAATAAAACAATATAAAATCCATTTAAAGTAGAAACCCATTTTAAAAAACAATTCAAAAACAAGTCAAAGAGGGAGGAGAAAACCCATTAAGAGGGACCAGCACTGAGTCCTAAAAGCACCTGGAGAATAAATAAGTCTTCAGGTGCTTTTTAAAGAGGTGGGGGAGGAGCAGAGCTTCAACAGGCTGCATCCGTTCGTCTCTGGCCCGGACCTGGCCTCCCTCATCCATGCCTTCGTCACCTCGAGGCTGGACTACTACAACACGCTCTACGTGGGGCTTCCCTTGTTCCTGGCCCGGAGGCTGCAGCTAGTGCAGAATGCGGCGGCTCATCTCCTTATGGGAACGGGTTATCGAGAACATATTACACCTGTGCTCCGGACTCTGCACTGGTTGCCAATAGCGTGCCGAGCCAGGTTCAAGGTTTTGGTGATGATCTATAAGGCCCTACACGGTTTGGGCCCTTCGTACCTCAGAGACCGCCTCGCCCTCCGTTCCCCAGAGCGGCTCCTGCGGTCGGCCGGGGGTGCCTTCTTGGAGGTTCCCCGCGTAAAGCGGAGGGCCACAATGGAGAGGGCATTCTCAGTGGCCGGGCCGCACATTTGGAACTCCCTTCCGGAGGAAGCTCGCCTGGCCCCAAGCCTGTTGTCATTCCGGTGGTGTTGTAAAACCTGGCTGTTCACCCAGGCCTTTGGGGGTGGGTTAGGGGTGTGAGTGTTTTTGCCCCTATCCTGTTTTATTGTTTTAATTTCCGGGGCCCTGTTTAAATATTTTTATTGTTGATTGTTTTTAAATTGTTTTATACTGTTTTCATGGATTTATATTGTTGGAAGCCGCTCCGAGCTGAGTACAGGAGGGGCGGGATACAAATTATAGAAATAAATAAATAAATAAATAAATAAACACAGCCTATTTATTTTGGCCTTAATTTCCATGGTCCTTTCCTAGTTTGTTTTTTTCCTGATTTCCTGATGATCAGTTTTTTTCACTCAACATACAACTAACTTGTGGAACGTGTCGCCAGAAGATGTTGTGAAGACCAATTGCTTAACTGGGTTTTGGAAAGGATTAGATAAGTTCTTAGAGGAGAGGTCCATGGCTATTAGTCTAGTTGGCTGGGAGACATGACCTCTGACTAGGGGCTGGAAGTGGATAGTGGGGAATGGATCATTCCATTATGACCTGATATGCCCTGAAGCGACTGAAGTCAGAGACAGGATGCTGGGTTAAATCGACCATTGACTGACTCCTTGTGTTCTTATGACTCCTGAATAAATGTCCGTGATGCATGAGGGGCGTCCCCTTTGATAAGAGAATGGGGATGACAGTAATCCCCATCGTTGGCACATGCTTACCATTAATTAAAAGAAAGGTCCTATTTGTCTTTTTAATGTAATAAACAGCTGGATTTATTTTTAAAACAAACTGTGAATCAAAAGGCTTTTATAATGCAGTGAGCGGGACACTTGCCAAAGCCTCCTGAGCGACAGCAGCTTTTTCTCGCAAGCTCGTGACATACCTCAAGGTACAGAACCTGTAATACAAAAAGCCGCTTGTGCTACCCTAGGGGGGAAACGTTCTCATCCTGGACAGACAGCAGCGACGTCGCTCTGCTCTTCAGAAGCAGGTGCTCTCGCACCTTCCTGGGCCGGAGAGAAGCAACATTAATTACCACAGTAATTGAAAAGCCTATTTTGGTAGCAGCAGGGATTGATTCTGATTTATGTTATTCCTTCTTGGGAAAGGAAATAAATTGGCAGTGTGCAAATGACGGCCTGAGAAATGACCAGCGGAAAAGCAAGCCGATCCCTCCCTCCCAACCTTCAAATCCCTCCTGAAAACCTACCTCTTCCATCAAGCTTTCCCTAGTTCCTCACTTGCACGAATTAATCCTTTTTGATTCTCCTTACACTCTCTCCTCCTTCATGAGCTCTCCTCCTCCTCCCTTGTAATTCAGTTAATCACGTGCACCTGCAACTCCATCAATGTATCCCCGTCTTGTCCTAAATACCCTGCTCTTTGTCTCCCCCTCCCCTTGTCCATTCGAGATTGTAAGCCCCTCGGGGCAGAGACCAGTCACTAATCGCCACCGCACATCGCCAAGCAATATAAATGCATATATAAATATAATATAGATAAATATAATCATTTTTCCTCAGCCATTTTTGGGGGGGTCGATATACTACCATGCTCGTTTTCTTTCATATCAAACAATATTATTGTTTCTTTAGCACCTTGGGTGTTAAAAATTCCTCATCTGCAAAATGGGACTAATAAGAATAACCTACCTGACAGGGGATAAAAACAGATGTGCAGGCGGCATGGCAGCTCAACAGCCCAGGAAACTGCAACCGTCATGGCTTGGGACACTGAACAAACGCGCCCACAAACAGAGAGCTGTCCTGCCACCCACCTGCCCCAGGGAAGGCAGGGAGCTAAACAAACATGTGGGCAGCCGGCCCTGCCCGGCTCCCAGGATCCTGCCTCCTGCCATGGCAGGCAGCCATAGCGACCCCTGCCCTGAGGCGGGGGTGGCAGGGCTGAACACACTTGCTAGCCTGCGTTGCCCTGCGTGGGCAGCCCTTAGCTGGGGCTGCATCCAGAGATTTTCTGAGGACACAGGGCAGGCTACCCCCCTACCCACATTTGGGCAGTCCTGGGCTAACTTCTGGCGGCGTGTAAACAGACGTGCTGGTGGGTCCTGGACCATTACCCAGGGTTGTTGGAAGGATACCAGCTCCCATTCTCCGCTTTCCTCAATACATCTTTCTGGCTGCATCCTTGAGTCTATTGTGTTGGCTCCCTGGTTCTGGTTTGAGTCTTGGGGTGAACTCACTCATGACATAAAATCCGAGTTTGTGTGATTTAAAATCCGATTTCCAGGCCCCACTTTTTCCCCGATTACCATGTGCGCACACACATGGTCATTGGAGTTTGCTAATAATTTGCATAATCTGGGGTTGGGACACTCGCCTGGAAGCTATCCCATCATGCAAAGCGTGATATGACCCTCCCCCATCCACACATTTCCTGTGCGTCATTTCCCCTCAACTTGTTTGTTGCCATTTTGAGTTGCTTGATTTGATTTGATTTTCTATGGTCTTCGGAGGACTAAAAAAACCCGGGATCATGTGCACACGTAACATAAAATCAGATGTTGTATTCTCCTCACTTTGGAGAATTGGACTGAAAGCGGAAGCCAAACCTGGGGAAAAACCGGGGACAAAAAAGTGTGGCCCTGCTCACAAGTAACATCTAAATCCAGATGAAGCAGTTAAAATCTAATTTTATGTTATGTGTGAGTTTATCCTTGGACACAACCCTGTTCTAAATTCTGATAATAATCCTGCATTGCCCCCATTTCTGGTTAGGTGACTCTTGCTACTGGTTCTGCTCCTGCAAAGATTTTAATCTGGCACTGAAGGCCCATATCTCTGTCACCTAACAGGGATCATGTCATTCTACATTGACAAAAGCACTTTAAATGCCAATTATCACAGTGCCAATAAAGAATTAAAGTATACCAGTCTATTTAGGGTTGATTGGGAACAGGTTTGGTTGGGTTTCCCCCATTCCATGAGAAAACTTGAAATTGCTGGTACAACCCTACCAAGATAGACAAGATCCGCCTCGACATCGCTTCCCACTCCTCTCTTCCCACTCCCACCCCTCTCCCTCCTCCCCCTCCTTCTCTCATGTCCTCCTTCTCCCCTGCCTCCCTTAAGGAAATCTCCTCTCTGCTCTCCTCCTCCAACCCTTCCACTTGCCCCCTTGATCCCATTCCTTCCCGCCTCCTCACCTCCATTACTCCCACTGTCGCCCCTTCCTTCCTGCACATCATCAACCTCTCCCTCTCTACTGGCTCTTTCCCTTCTGCCTTCAAACATGCCACAGTCTCTCCTATTCTCAAAAAGTCCACTCTTGACCCCTCTGACCCTTCTAGCTATCGTCCTGTCTCACTCCTTCCTTTTGCTTCCAAGCTGCTTGAACGTGTTGTCTACTCCCGCTGCCTTGACTTCCTATCCTCCAACTCCTCCCTTGACCCCCTCCAATCTGGCTTCCGCCCCCTTCATTCTACTGAAACTGCTCTCGCTAAGATCACCAACGATCTTCTGGTGGCTAAATCTAAACGTCTCTATTCCATTCTTGTCCTCCTTGATCTCTCTGCTGCCTTCGATACTGTTGACCACTCACTCTTGCTGGATTCCCTTCACTCCCTTGGCTTTTGTGGCTCTGTCCATAACTGGTTCTCCTCCTACCTCTCTGACCGCTCCTTTAATGTGTCTCTCTCCAACTCCACCTCCTCCTCCTTCCCCCTCTCAGTTGGTGTTCCTCAAGGCTCTGTTCTTGGCCCTCTCCTCTTCTCGATCTATACCTCATCCTTAGGCAAACTCATTGCCTCCCATGGCTTCCAATACCACCTCTATGCTGATGACACTCAACTCTATCTCTCTACTCCTTCTCTCTCTCCCTCTGTTCAAGCTCGTCTCATCAACTGTCTCTCTGACATCTCTACCTGGATGTCTCAACGTCAACTCAAACTCAACATGGCTAAAACTGAACTCCTTATCTTCCCCCCTCATCCTTCCTCTCCTTCCTCACTGTCAATAACTATTGATGGAGTCACCATCCTGCCTGTCCCCCAAGCCCGTAGCCTAGGCTTCATCTTTGACTCAGCCCTTTCTTTTAAACCCTACATTGACTCTGTTGCTAAATCCTGTCGCTTCTCCCTCCATAACATTGCTAAGATTCGCCCTTTTCTCTCTGTCTCGTCTGCCAAAACTCTTGTTCATGCTCTGGTCATCTCTCGCCTCGATTACTGTAACCTCCTTCTCACTGGCCTTCCCCGGTCTCACCTTTCTCCCCTCATCTCTGTCCAAAACTCTGCTGCCAGGGTCATCTACCTCGCCAGTCGCTTCGACCATGTGCAGCCCCTCCTCTCTTCGCTTCACTGGCTTCCCCTTCCTGAACGAATCCTGCACAAGCTCCTAGTCTTCACCTATAAAGCTCTTCACAACCTTGCTCCCCCCTACCTCTCTGCACTTATCGCCCTCCATACTCCAGCCCGTGCACTTCGCTCCTCCTCTGTCCCTTCTCTCACCCTTCCACGCCTTCCCTGCTCCCCTAAGCGCCTTCGTCCCTTCTCACTTGCTGCCCCCCATGCCTGGAACTCCCTCCCTGTCCACATCCGCCTTGCCCCCTCCCTTCATACCTTCAAATCTCTCCTTAAAACTCACCTCTTTCGCTCTGCTCTGTCTGACTCTTTATCCTGCTGAGCCACTATTCCTATACCTACGATCGGTTTACCCTTATCCTTGCAACATGGACCTGCCTGCTGTCATTCTCATCGTAACCAAGCCAAGTACGTGCACTTGAGACCTCGCATCTTCATGAATGTTAGACCCCTTGTCTCTCCCTCTGTTCCCCTTCCTAAGTCTCTCCCCCAGCTCCTGTCTCTCAGATTGTAAGCCCTAGGGGCAGGGACCGTGTCTATTTTATTACTTTGTAAAGTGCCAGGTACACTGCTGGCGCTATATAAATGTTTGTTAATAATAATAATAATAATATCGTGTGCAGTTCTCATCACCCCATCTCAGGAAAGACATAATAAAATTGGAAAAAGTTCAGAGAAGGGCAACAAGGATGATAGAAGGGATAGATCAAATTCCAAATGAGGAGAAGTTCAACAGCTTAGGGCTGTTTAGCTTGGAAAAGAGGCAATTAAGGGGGGATATGACAGGAGCATGAGCGGTGTGGAAAAAGAAAATAGGAAACGGTTGTTTGCCCTTTCTCACAATAAGAGAACAAGAGGACACTCTCTGAAGTTAAAGGACAGACAATGTAAAACAAACAAAAGGAAGTGCTTTTTCACTCAGGACTCCTGAGCGAAAAAGTACTTCCTTTTGTTTGTTTAGGACTCAATTGTGGAACTCCTTGTCAGAGGAGGCTGTGAAAGCCAGCAGCACAACTAGCTTCAAATGGAAACTAGAGACATTCTTAGAGGATAAAGCTGTAAATTAGGCGTGTGCAGCAGGCACATCATTTGTTTTTATTTACAAAAACGCCTTCATTTTCAGGGGGGTTTGTAAAAAAAACTATTTTCCATTTTTCCCTGTTTATTTTTAATAAAATTAAACCAAAAAACCCACAATTTTATTTAAAATATTTTTTTTTAAATCACTGTAAATGCTCAAAATGGCCATCACACCAGTCTGCGCACGTGCAGCCCTTTTCCAAAATGCGATTTTTAAATTTTTTACTTTTAATTTTTATAATGAAAATGAATGCTTTTTTTTTCTTTTTTCTTTTCATCTGTTTTCATAACCTTTGTCATCCATTTTTGTATTTTTTAATTAGTAAAGCGAACAGGGTTTTGTTCATATGAAAATGAACTGCATACCCCGACCATACATGCTTACTAGTTGGGACTGGGAGTGGTTAGCAGGAGATGGGGCACATCTCCCTGACCTGTACATGTGCTTCTCTCGAGCTACTGTAGTTGGCCACTGTTGGCGACAGGATACTGGGTTCAATGGACCAAAGGTCTGACCCAGTATGGTGGCACTTCTTCTGTTTATTTATTTAGGTCAGGTTTCGTCTATCCCGCTACCCTCCTGCTCACAGATGTTTTTTACACATTATGTAAAAATTGGTCCCAAATTTAGGATACTTCAAAATCGTTCATCAAAAATGAAAGATAGTCCCGAATGTTTTACTTCAGATACCCGAGATGAGATATACTTCCCTTAAGGCAACCTTCTCCCCCTGACAGCATCTTGAAGGGGGGGGGGGGGGGATCATTTCAACAAACCACAAAACCAGAGTTGCTTTACTTTACTAAACATGCTTACCCATAAAATTTCTCACTTTAGAAAAAGACCAAATCAAATAAAAACAGGAATATTTTCATCAAACCTCTTTTCCTAACTGCCTGCATTTTTTGACAGAAAAATATTTTGACCTAGTTATTCCAACCAGCATTAGTTGTAGGTACGTGATTTACAGGGAGTTTAGCCATAAGTGACCACTCATGGAAGAAACAGATAATTATTGCTTGACAGAGGACGCTTTCTAATCTTGCTGAAACATAGGATGAAAACAGACATAACGCTAACCCACCCTTGGTGGTCATTTATGCATGTTTCAGGGCTGCATAGGGCACCAATACAGCCCTGCAACATGCATAAATAACCACCAAGGATGGTTAAAGGGTGGTTAGCGTCATGTCTGTTTTCACCCAAGGTTGTACACACTGTCAAGGCACTGAGCCAGCGGGGTGTAGTGGATACAGTGCTGGGCATGGGCCCGGGAAGCCAGGGTTCGAATCATGCCGTAATCATGAACTCAGTGGGTGGCCTTGAGCAAGTCTCATCCTCCTAGCCTGACTTCGCCATCTGTAATGAATGGGAATATGTGTCTGTCTGTCTCTTCCGGTGCTCCCCTCACCCATGTCCATCTTAGATTGTAAGCCCACTGGGCAGGGACCCGACTCCAAAATCTGTAACTGCAAAGTGTTGCGTACGCGTAGTAGAGCTATCGAAATTATTATTAGTAGTAGTAATTTGTAGACTAGACAGGATTCGTTCACACACAAAGTGCAGCAGCATCAAGTCCAGCTGGGCTTGCAAGCCAGTGGGGGGTAGGGTAGTGGATAAGGTTCTGGACGTGGACCTGGGAAGCCAGAGTTTGAATCCCGCCCTAGCCATGAACTCACTGGGTGGCCTTGGGTAAGGCTGCATACCCACCTGCGGTGGCGACAGCAGCGGGAGGGGCGAGGGAAGACGCAGCAGCGCGGAGGAACCAGCTGATGGGAAAAGAGCCGGTGCAAATGGGGATCTGCCGTGGCTTCTCTCACGCGTCTCAGGGTAGGATTTTGCGCCATGACATGCGTGAGAGAAGCCGCATCAGATCCCGGTTCGCACCGGCTCTTTCCCCGTCGACCAGCGTCTCCGCACTGCTGAGTCTTCCCTCGCCGCTGCCGCCATCGCCGCTGCAGGTGAGAACGCAGCCCCAGTCGCAACCTCTCAGACTCAGTTCCCCATTTATTAAAAAATGGGAGTGTGTGTGTGTCCCTGTGTTCTCCTCATCCTTGTCCATCTTAGGCCGTTTTTAGCCGATCGCGGCCGCGCTCAGGCTTGTTTTGAAAACAAGGGTTGAAAAATCGACCTGGTCAAATCACGGCCGGAAAAGCATGCGTCCCCCTTCCGGGTGCGTGATTGCCGGGAGTGTATCGTCCGATCCCGACTCCCGGCATTTTTTCACAACAAGCGCGAGCGCGGCCGCGATCGTCTAAAAACGGCCTTAGATTGTAATCCCACTAGGCAGGGACCTGACTCCAAAAATCTGTGGCTGTAGAATTGATAAGTAGTCGTAGTCATTTGTAGATTAGACAGGATTGGTTCACACACAAACTGTGACAGGATCAAGTCCAGGGGGGCTGTGGTCGAGGAAGAAAGCAAGGTTCGGAGGCAGACAAAGCTGGAAGCAGACCAGGAAGGATAGCCACACAATCCAAGCTTCCTGTTCCTGTTGGGTGGACCTTTATATAGGAAGGCAGCCAATCAGGAGGGGTGACATAGACTGGAACTGACACGCCTTCAACACAGACGCGTGGGAGTGGTCCTCTGGAGACGGCCACTTTTAGAAACCCCAGAAGTTCTGGTATAAGGGCCCATTTTTCTCAAACTCAGAAGGACAGGTGGTCTCCCACAGTCTTTGTACTAAGTCACCAGCCCCTGTGAAGTCCCTGCTCCCTGAGTGTCAGGGGGTGGAGGGTTTTTTGGATGCTAGGAGGTGGAGCTTTAATGCCTCCCCATCTTAGGGGCTCCTGAGTCCCAGCTATGGCGCCAACCTGGAAAACCAGAGTGAAGGAAGTCTCCCTGGCCACTCTGCACGTCGTGGGGGCAAGGTTCCACTCCTCCTGGTGCCACCACCCTCAGCTGTATGCGGGCTAGCTCCTGGACACTGAATGATGCAGCAGGTTGGAGGCTCCACTGCTATTTTGGAGGCCTGGAGGGCAGGGGGACTCATCAAATTGAGAGAAGGCCGTGCCTGGGTCTGGGATATGCATCTCTGAAGGGGGCAGCTGAGGGGACCTCTGCTCCAGAAAGATTCATTTTCTGCTTCGTAAAGGAGCTCACGTTCTTTAAAAATAGCAGCTGCCATTTTGGGAAGCCGGCTGGCTGGCACATCCGTCCATGCCACAGGATACTCACTTGGCGGCACGGCCCCTCCGTATTGTTTCAACACTCTCCCTCTTTCCCTTCAGCTGTGGCCGACGTCCGTTTTCGGTCTTCACAGGAAGCCTGGCAGCTGCAAGATGTTTGCGGTGAGTTCTGTCACCAATGGGTTTATTTTTAGGAGAGCACGATTCTGACCTCATTGAAGCTGAAGAAGAGTAACGCTGGGTTGACTCTGGCCAAGCCAATGGAGCTGAAGTGAAGCAAAATCAGGCACAAGAGATCACAGAAACTGGTCTGTCTGAGCGCGCCCCACTCCAGCCCCTGAAATGCTGTAACCTTAACCTTACCCTTTTTCATCCTTAGCCCCATCCCCTACAGAGCATCAGGATGGGTGTTAACTTACGTGACAGATGTCAGTTAACCCTATCTGCGGGGGGGGAGGGGTTCCCATGGCTGGGTGCGCCCCAGATGCAAGAACAACACATCCCTGCGGCCTCACCATCCAGAAGGAGGGGGTGGGGCGTGATGTGCGGCTGCTCAGCCACGCTCCCAGTATCACCCTGCCCCCCCTGCCATGACGGGCAGCCAGGCCTGCTTATTACAGCCAGCCATGCAACCCCCCATGCCGGGATGAGCTGGGGCCAGGAACACAAGTTCCCACCCAGTTCGCGCGCTCTCACCTAGCTAGGTCTTGGCTGGGCATTGATTGTGAGCCTGTTTTGTTCCAGGCCTACATTTGGCAGGCCCGGAATAAAGGTTCATGCGTCTCGCTGGCCCATTTGGGCCAAAGTAGGCCGAACTTGGCCATCAAGATGTCTCTTAACACCTGATGTTGCAGTGCTCCAGAAAATGGGTAGACCATGGCGTTCTCCAGCCTGTAAGCCCTTAAGCCCCTAAGGAGAGGTAGCTCCTTCAATGGTTGTGTAATGCGAGCAGTCAGTCACAAAGGGGAGCAGCGGTCACATTTCCAGACTTAAGTTGGAGTCAGGGCCTCAGTGCTCAAACCATGGTCCTCTGGCTCTGGAAGAGATGCCTTCCCGAGTGACTCATGTAACCGGACATCCCCGGCAGGGTTGTGTCAGTAGCAGAGATTGAACTGGGGACCTCTCGTTCTCTCTGCATGAGCCTCTACCCTCATAAGCGAAAAGACTTGGCTCTGTCAGCTCTGCAGAGTAGCCGGCTCAAGAACATTGGGGTGGTTTCCCACCACCACTCCACTAGAGGGGACCACCATGCCAGCGCTGTGGGGCTACGCTCTCCTCCTGGCAGAGGAAGCGTGCCCTCCAAGCGCCACAGGTTCACCCAAGCTCACATCCCCGTATGGGTCGCCCCTTGTGAGGGTTGTCAGCAGCAGGGATTGAACACTCCACCTACACACGCCTCTGCCCTCTAAGTTAAAAGACCTGGCTTTCTTGGCTCTACAGAGTAGCAGGCTCAAGAATCTATGGGTGGCTTGCCACTGCCACACCATTAGAGGGGGCCCGCATGCCAACCCCTGGGGCTACATCCATCTGGGAGTAGCTAAGGGCTTGGACCAGAGCATGCAAAACCCCTGTGCTTGACAGCAGCCCTGCCCAGCCCACACGGCTTCTTGGTTGGGTGTGACCCCTGCAGGTTAATTAACTTCCAGGTCTCCCCCTGGAGCTTGCCAGTGCAACCAATCCTAGTCCAGCTTCCTAGGCCTCTGTATTGCTCTGCTGCTTCCCAGCTCCTGTGCTCTGGCCCGTGTTTACCTTCAGCTTCATCTGCTCTCCATTCCTGCACTCCAGTCCATGCTACCTCTTGCTTCGCCTGTTATCCAGTCCCTGCACTCTGGCCTGCAATTTCCTCCAGGTTGACCTGCCTTCCAGATCCAGCTCCTCCAGACCTTGACCCAGTTCACTGGACTAACTTCCTGACTTCTGCCCCCCTGCTTGGCTCTTGGGGCGCACTGTGGAACTGACCCTTCTACTGTCGCCTGATCGGACTGTTTCCTGGTATTGAACCTCAGTACCCTGACGTTGTCTTTGCCGTCTCCCCTTCTGCTCTGGAGACATTCATACCAGGCCTGGACATGATATGACTTAGTGTGGCCCAGTTCCTGAAGCCGCCACCTACACCCCGTTGGTCCTTTGGAACTTTCTGTAGGTGGACCTGTGCGGCCTAGGGCAGGTAATGCTGTTGGTGTGTCCACCAACTCCTCCCCGGCTATTTGAAGACCATGTTGTGCCATTCCCACCCACGCACACCAGAGAGGCCTCTATACACCCTGCAGCAACAGAAAGCTTTCCAAAGTCAAAAAACAAAGCAGCGAAACATGAAGTGTGCTCCATATGGAGAAATCTTTTATCAATGCCAATCCCCATTCCAGTCTATGTTTGTTGTTGGCAAAACAGTTGCACGTTTCCTCTGCCACCCCCTTTTGGCACAAAGCAAGACACAGATAGGAAAACGTCCTCCAGAGATTCAAACATGGTAATGGAGTGTTTTACAACCTGCCCAAGCTGTATCTTCAATTCATCTCTAGAGCCCAGTCAGAGATATCAACAGCTAGAGACTCCGCCAACTACTTCATCCTGATATCCCCTGGTGGTACAGGCTGAAGATTTTTTTATTTTTTTTTAAAGATCTTGGATTTAACTTAACATCTTCTTCCTTAAATACTGCAGCAACCTGAACATAGGGGTGCTTTTACTTCATTGAGGTGTCAAACTATGGAAACTGAGGTTCTTCCTGGAAGATACATGCGTCGTAAATACTCAGATCGCTTTTGTGCATGTGGGATGTCTGCTGTAGAGGATCTCTGCGATTATGTCTTGATTTGCCCTTTCTTTAATGAGGCAAGAGAAGCAATGTGGGCCTCAGTTGGGAATCTGCATGGGAGAACAACTATACAGAAATCATTTTTCTGTTAAGAGATAGGGTTCCAGAAATTACAAGGGCAGTAGCTATTTTTGCCCATAGGGCTAAAAAACAACGGGTCCGGAAATTACAGAATTGAGCAAGAAGCTGAGCTATTTGGGGGTGGAGGCGGGTGAATGAATAAACTTATTTTTATGGCCTACAAGCAATGTATATGTATATATGTATGTATATGTCTTAGATTATTTTTCCTTTTTGTCAAGGCCGTAAGGTCAGTACAATAAACTTATATTATTATTATTCTTCCCTAAATAGTAATGAGTGAAGGCCACACAAGATAACCAAGGAATATACTTTTTTTCCCAGTCAATCTTTCTTGCAAGAGTCTTGAGGATTCACCATCACTTACGGGTTGTTAGCAGCTGGGCTAACTCCCGCTGAAATTTACCAACTGAAAAGGGCATTTTTACTCAAATAGGGTTCTCAGGGCTTTGTTGCCATAAGAACTCATAATCCAGTCCAAGTGTCATTGTTTGGAACACTAGGCAAGGGCCGAGGGTGGGTTTTTTAAAGGGATTTTTCTTGTATTTTGTGTTTTAAATTATGTACGCTGTAATTTTGTAAACAAAATTATGTATTTATTTGATTAGGGTTGATTGTAAATGCATTGTGTGTGTACACTGCACAATTTGTTTTATTTGCTTAAGCATCTAGCCTTAAATGACTTTTGTATGTTTTCTTACTTGTAACGATATTTGTATGTCTTTTTGGCTTATGGCTGTAAATATACTATACTATACTATACTATACTATTTAAATCAATTATATATATATATATATATTAAAAATTACTACGCATGTGCAGAATGGCCACTGGACTGTTCTGCGCATGCACAGCTTTTCCAAACTGGTGGCAGAAGTGCCATTTTGGAAAAGGTCAGCCAGTCCATGCATGCAGAAAGTGGCCACTGCACATGTGCAGACTGATTACCTTTTTCCAAAATGGCAGCTATGCTGCTGCTGACATTTTGAAAAAGGGTGCACAGGCACAGGAATTTATTTATTTTTTAAATCAATTCATAAAAAATAATTTTAAAAATATTTTAAAATGACTGTGCATGTGCAAACATGGTGGCTGGACCATTCTGCACATGCATGCCATTTTTGAAACTGGCAGCAGCACCATTTTGGAAATGGGCAGCTAGTCTACGTAAGTGCAAAATGAATGCCCTCCCAAAATAGCAGCTCTTCTGCTGCTGCCATTTTGAAAAAAGGCACTCATGTGCAGAACAGTCTGGCCATGTTGTTTCACTGTTTTGGTTTGGTACGGATTCATTCCGTACCGTTACGGATTTAATCCGAACGCCCACCTCTGGTGTGATTTGGATACATGGGAGATTACAGAATCTTCTACAATGCAATTGTGATCTCAGAAGACGGGATTTGCCAAACCCAGACTTCTGTGCTGAGCCCCTGAGAAGCACATGAGATGGGGTAGACACTAGGCTGATATCTCATGCTATTGATGCAAGAGAATGGGGAGTGGATACAGTGGAAATTCCTGAATCCGATACAGACGATTAATTTTGGCACTTCAACTTTGCAACGCTTTGGCACTTCAGACTGTGCAATGATAGCTTCTGGGACAAGCAAGCGGAGGCATTTGATTCCACTAAAACCCACTTACGATTGTCCAGGGAGTAGATAAGCTGCTGCTCTCTTTCCTCACATTTTCTGGATGTGATATCAAGTCGGTTGGGGAATAGAATGTCTGATCGTCAGGAGCTGGGATTGAATAGCAGGGACTGAATTCCTCCATTATGACCTGTTGTGCACTTCTCTAAAGGTGACCACTGTCTATGCTGGGCTAGGGGGGCCATTGGTCTGACCCAGTATAGCATTTCTTACATTTTTATGGCAAACCTGTAGGCAAAGGCAAAATCATTTTTCAGAGACATTCAACTCAAGTTCAGATGACATTACTGAAGGTTTCTTGGAACTGGGCATACTGTAACAAAGGACCCTAAATCATTGCAGGGTTAGGCCCACAGGAGATCTGGCGAAGGCCTTTGCAAGGATTCAGATCTCCTGATCAGCAGAAGTGTAGCTGCACCTTTCAGAATATCAAGTGCCTAATGAGCCAATTAGGACACGACTGATTGGCTCCAGTTGGGAGTAGGAAGGAACCTGCTAGTCAGCTGAGGGTACTGAGAGCTTGGCCAAAGAGCTTGAGGGATTTTCATCAGAGAAGGACTCAGAGAAGCAGGACACAGAAAGATGGGAGCCCTGCATCATCAGGCTGGCTGGCTGGCTGATGAAGGCCAAAATGCTGTTAAGAACCTATGGGAAAATACAGAATGCAGAGAGGACCAAAAGGGCTTATAGCAATGAGCCAAGAATGGGGTTTGCCTGCGAGGTTAAAATAATGGCTGGGAACCTACAAGAGTTTTGCCAATGGCACAAGGTTGAGAGCTTTAGAAGTGTCTCATCTCAAGACATAAAGTGGACTCGGACTCCAATGAGTGGGGTCCCTCCACCTGGAAGGTAGTGTCCCTGTGCTGGGCTGTCCGGTTTGGACTGTGCACCTTGAAGTTGAAAATAAAGAAGCACGTGGTGGAAACCAGTGGAGTTTTGTCAGTGGTTGGGGGCCAGAGTCTGAAAAATTATCAATAATTCATTCATTCATTCAATTTCTACCCTGTCCTTCCCATGAAGGCTCAGGGCGGTTCACAAAAATATAAAAACATACATAATCATATATAACATATCAAAACCATTTAAAATCCCTAAGCCCCACCCACCAGTCCTCTCCCTAATCCCTGCATTCAATCCCACCCACCCCTATCCCAGCCTGCCAAACACACAGCCAAACAAAAAGCTCTTACATCTCTTCCGAAAGGTGAGCAGGCTTGGGCTTAGGCAGCTCTCCAAGGGGAGTGAGTTTCATAATTGTGGAGCAGCCACTGAGAGCAGGTCTCTGCGTGCCCGTGTTGTACGAGTCTCATGGGCAGTTGGTACGGGGTCCCTATGCCCCCCCAGGTTACATGAGGGAGCCTGCTGCGGGGATCCTCCTTCCCATCTCCCCCCCCACCTGGACTTACCTGCTTGTGGGTGGTGCTGGGGGGGGCTGGTCTCCTTGCCGGCGTTGTCACCGCTGCCGCTGCTGCCTTCATCCCTGCCGCTGCTGGGACCGCCGCCGCTGCTGCTTCATCCCCGCAGGATACCTGCGGGGACAAGAAGAACGCAAAAACTGTGAGTGGGGGGCAGGGGGGGGAACGCAGAGGGCAGCCACGTGGGCTGTCCTGTCCCCTCCCCCCCCACCCGGA
>QEPC01003143.1:6097959-6118262 GCA_003113815.1 Sphenodon punctatus | reverse complement strand
TCTTTTGGTTTGCTCCACATCCTCCCTCCTACAATTTCTCTCCCCTTGCCATGCAGGGTGCCTGCCTCTGACTGGCACTGCATGTGCTGCTATTTATCTGAATAATGGTCTTCACGGGGACAACATCAATTGCTTATAAAATTGGGTCCCTTTATCAAATTGTCCTGTAGTCTGGCAGAGATGACAGTGAAGGTATGTGATACATTCCTGCCAAATACCTTTTAAACAGGATGGAATATACAAGTGATACAGCTGGAAATGTATTTTGAAGCTAATGTCTTACACCATCAGAACCCTTTATCCAATATTTCTGAAAATTGGCAGGAGTGTTAGGCTTATGGAGGGACATAATATGCACAGGTGTAATGCAAATTGGATGCAAGATAAAGAAGTTGTAGCCATGTATGTGTATGAAGCTTTTCTGAAAATCACAACATTCAACTGCTTCTAAAATCGGTTTCCTTTACCTAATCATTTCACAAATTGGTACACATAGTGCTCTCCACTGGGGATTCACCCTCCCCATGTTTAATCAGAATTGAATAAGAAACCAAAAAGGTACAGCCAGAAATATGTTGTTCAGGGTTTTCCCTTTATTTCAAAAACAAAATGTCATTTTCATTTCTATTTTTGTTATTATTATTTGTCATTTTTGATATTGCAATAATGATAATAAAAACAACAATGTTCCTTATAATTATTGTAATAATGAAATGACATGCACACCCCTACAAGGGGGGGCATGATTTGCCCATCTCTCTTTTATTGTTCTCTTTGAGTATGGAGTGGGGATTTGCTTCTTACCTGATTGGCCTGTAAGGGGGCATTCCCCCCCTATCTTGTATTGCCCTCTTTTGCACAGTGAGGATTTGCCCCTCATCTACTTTGGGCTTAGGGGGGCATTTGCCCCTCCCTGATTTATTTCCCTCTTTGGCATGGGGCACAATAGGGATTTGCCCTTAGACTTTGTATTTTCCTGTAGTGAGACTAGGGGAAGGGGTTATTTAACCATCTGTGTTTGATGCCCACTTTCAGGTGGCAGCTGGAGCCCAGCTATCATATCCGCTGCTCAACTGAACCTAAGTCCCCCTCCCCTGTTGGAGCTGTGGCTTGGGGGGGTTTCCCATTGCTTTGGGGTGGGGGATAAACTGGCCTGACACTGTTGCTCACTTTGTAGGGTGTGGGGCTAGAGGTGGGGCTGGAGGAGGGGCCTGCTCACCTGGGCGGAGCTATACTAACTTTGGACTTCAGTCCCCCCATTCACATAACTTCTGGATCCGCCCCTGCCACAAGTGCAGTCTCTGGGCCATGCCCGCCCAAGACAAAAACCTGACTGACATGGGTCCAGGAGCAACAAGATGGGCCTAGAGGTGCGAGGCAACCACCCGTCTAACCAGGTTAGAAACAAGATGATAGCTGGCTGGGGGAGTCAACATCAAGAGAAGGTTTCTTGAGAAGGGGACAGACGACTGCTGTTTTGGGGCCGTCAAGCACCCTGCCCTCCCAAAGGGAGGCATTGATAACCCCAGCCAGCAATGGCCCCAAGGTCTCCCGGTTAGCTTTCACCAGCCAGGATGGGCATGGATCTAATTCACAACTGGTCGCCCGCACCATTCCAAGCACACCCTCCACATCGGTGGGCAAGATTAACTGAAGTCAATCCAAACAAACTGGACAAGACCGGGCCGCCCCAACCCCAAACGCTGACTCTGCGCTCACATCAGCAGTGTCCAAGCCGAGCCAACTATGAGTGACTTCATCTGCAAAGGAAGTGGCAAACTCATCGCAGTGGCCATGTAGTGACTCTAACTCCAGGTAGAGACAGCCTGGATTCAATAAGCGATTCCACCCGGAAGAGCGCTGCCGGATGACACTTGGCAGATGCTACGGCAGCAGCGAAGAACCATTTCTTTGCCGCTGCCGCAACTATGGCAGTGATGGCATAGTCCAGCTTTGGCATGAGTCAAGCCCCACCCGTGCTTTAACCGCCTGCCCTCAAGCTTTAGCAGCCTCCAATTCTCCCTAGGGGAGATAGCCCCAAGGCTACAGATGCAAACAGAACTTTGGGAGGACACAAAACAAGTACTGGGAAAATTCCCTCGTCAATTGCCAAATCCCATGCTGGAAGACTCCATAGATCAGACAATGGGAAGGGCACATAACTTCCATTGATGTGGATTCCATTGTCCCAGTTTGCATCTGTAACCTTAAGATGGTCTGTGGTATAACAGACTAACCTGTTAGTCCCATTCTCATAAGTCATATTCAGAAGCATTGTTTAAGAAAATATAAATCAGTCTGTTATACCACAAAACCTACCTTTCTCCACTTAGGTAAACAAGCTTTTGACCTTAGGATGTAGTATTTGTAATCCCACAGGTTTAAAAATGGCATATATATATTTTCCCCCCAGGGCATTTCCCTTCACAGCAACAGATACTCTGCCATCTATCACCGTTAAGCTACCATAATTTGAACTTGTAGAAGATTACATTTGCTAATTCCAAGGCATCAGCATTGGTTGGGAAAGTTTATCTTTCAAGCCCAATTAATTCTGACATTTCCACTAAACATTTTAGATAGTTTTCTTGGAAAGAGATTCTGCATTTTGATAGAGTAATGAATTACTTGACAAATGGCCTATTCAGTTAAGCAGTATCCAGGGCCTCATGTTCATTGGTGCCAATACGGAAAATACAGTGAGCACAGGTCCCTGGCAATATCTAATGCAACAGTAAAATTGTAGGACTTTAAACAGTAAAGCAGAGTGAGTCCTTAGTGTGGGTACCGGCAGGGAAGCAAAACCTCTCACTACTCGGGAACTGAGGCAGAAGAAATTAATGACACCACACCCACAAAAGGGCTTAGAATAGTCCATTCAAAATAGAAACAAGGCCAGTGCTTTAGGTGCAAAGACAAAGAAGGTTAATGGCAACTTGGCAACAGAAAGAGAGAGAAGGAATTAAACCAGGTTGTTCATTAGAAATGAGTGACAATAAACCTTCCTGAATTATTCATTCTTCTTTTCCTTTTTGCAATTAGCAGATGCAATATATTTTAGAAAATCATCATCTTCAAATTTACCCAGCACCACATTCCTGATAAGTAATTCTTCAGAGCGCTATTGTCCGTGAACACCGCGATGCAGCATTTCAGAAGAGCTGAAGGCACACACCCTTATTCAGATTAGGGAGGTAGCCAGATATGTGATGGTCTGCATACGGGCTGATTTGGAAAAGCCATTACAATCTTATGGAAAAGTTCTGCAAAATTGGAACGGCTATAGAAATTTCGGTCGGAATTCCGACCGAAAGTAATCGGAATGCCAACTGAATGCTTTTCCACATGGGCAAAAGGACAGCTGCCATTCTGTGCATGCACAAAACGGCCACTGCCACACAACAAGATGTTGTGTGGCCACCATCTGCTTCTACAGCTGCTTCCATTTTGCACATGTGCAAAGACCATCATTCTTTTTGTTCAGTCCAAATTCTGAATGAACCGAATGTAACACTCGGTTCTGACAGAATCAGAACTGGGCGGAATTTTCATTTCAGCCTTAGGGCATCTTTAGACATAACAAATATCGGGTGTCAAAACCCCTAAGCACGTGTTTGGCCCTTGTGTGAAAGCACCATAACAATCCCAACATCAGTTGGGCCACGCATTGAACACACGATGTGAACACCATTGCATCACAAGGCAATTGGCTGTACACATGGACAACGTTGTGTCTAATGATATTGCATGGTGTGCTAGCAGGTGCAACATGGGGAACGAGGCAGCAGTGCTTGCATGCTGAGATCGGGGGGCAAGCAAAACACCGATTTGACCCAAGATGGACTGTGTGGCCGCTTTTAGATGAGCGGGTCGCCATCCTGCAACCCGCTTGCATGATATTTCAAAATCCTGCGATGCGGGATTAGACATGATGCCCGGCAGGGATCAAGCGCATGAAAGGTGGCCGCGCATTCTTTGCCGACTGTGAATTAAATACCTCACAATTGAGATATTGAATTTGTGGTCAGCAAAGAATGTGCAACCGCCTTTCATGTGCTTGATCCCCACCGGGCATCACGTGTAATCCCGCATCACGGGATTTTGAAATATTGCGCGATGGCGACCCACTTGTCTAAAAGCAGCCTGTGTCTAATAAGTGCCACATGGTGAACACAGGGCCAAGCCGGTGTTCGTATCAAAATCAAAACATACATTCAGACACCCATTGATGTTATGTCTAAGGAAACCCTAAGTCTGTATCCTTCCTTATCCTGAACATCCTTTATATCCTATGAAAAAATAGCAGGGAACATAAAGTATGGTCCTTTTCCCACAGAAACTCTAACACTGATAAAATGGGTGTTACATTTTATTATACATGTTGCGGGGCTGCAGGTGTGCTCTATGGGTGCCCTGAAACATGTATAATAAAATGTAACACCCATCTTATCAGTGTGTTGGTGTGAAAAGGGCCTATGTCTAGAAGAAGGAAGGATTTGTATTAGAGAGATCTGGAAGAGGGAGAATAATTAATAAATAATAATAATAATAATAATAATAATAATAATAATAATAATAAATTAATACATAATTTTCTCCCATATTGAGTGTGGATTTTAGTGACAGCTGGGGGCTGCACTTGGTCACACACTACCTAGAGGACATGAGGCCCAGAGTCTTGCAGGCGATTGTAGCTGTGCTCAAAATAACAGCATTCTGGACATGACTGATGAATCTTCTTAGAAGCTGGAGATGATCAAAGCTCCCTTTCAATACTTTCAGAACCAGACCATTCATCAATATGGTGATAGGGATGATTCACACATTTTCCAGCTGATACACTTTTTTCATATCAGTAACATCTTCTGGACAGTCTCCGCCTGGGGCACACTCACATCAATAATGTCAGCACATTTGTTCTTCCAGCCCATAACCACAGTATTGTAATAATTATTAATTATTTTAACTTTTATTCTAGTAATGCGCCCAGTGCTGAACAGCAAAACCAAAAACAGGTCCCTGCCCTGAACAGAGTGCAGTCTAGGATGGACATGGGAGCGGGGAACAGGGAGGGACAGGAGCACCGGCACAAGGATTTCTGTCACCCTAGGTGACCCTGGCTCCTCCCACCTCTCCTGCCACCAATCCCACTGTGGAGTTTACCAGAGGCAGGGGCAGCTATAGTTCTTGCTGCCCCCCTTCAATTTGCCACCGTAGGCAGCCGCTTGCACTGTCTCTGTGGTAGCACCGTCCCTGAGGGATAGAGATACATTCAAACATCTGAGACGTTGCAGGTGCACATGCTTAGCTGTGTTACAGGACAAGCTGGGAGATCCCGAAGGATAAGAGAGTATAAAAAGAGGCATCGCTGAGCAGTCGATGAGGGTGAAGATCTAGCTTTTACTGTGGTTGACATCCGTATCCAGCTGTTTTGATTGTGGGTCACATGCTAGATTGCTTTATCCTAATTGGATGAGGTTAGCCCTCAGAATGAATTGGGCTGCTGGTGTGAATAGTCACAGTTCTGGCTGTGCTGAACTTACTTTTCTGTACTTGATTAGATTGCCATGGTAATGATCCTTTGCCTCTACTTCTAGGGTGGGCATCAGCTCTTCTTCCTGAGTAGGTCTGTGGAATCTCTGGGTGATTTCAGACGCTACGCGGTCCGGAGTCACAACAGTGGATTCCCAGTGGTGGTGAACCGATCAACCACCGCCTGTGGTCAATAAAAGCCCCGGACAGACGTGACGGGAGCAGGACCACGGCAGGGAATCGGAGCGCCAGACCACGGTGGAACAGACGTGACGCCAATTCCCGGCCGCGGTCAAAACACCCAGAAGACACCGGGGAGGGGCGGGACACAGACATGGTCGGCGGAGGGCAAATGAAGCCACAAGGGACAAAAGGGAACGCCCACACAAGGGAAACAGGAAGGGAGGGGGAAAAGGGAGAAGAGCCGCCGAGGTACCGCACACAACAGGCACAGAGACAACGAGGGCACAGTGGAACATACATCACAAACACACGCCCGGGCGCACACACACCCACACGGGAAAGGAAGGGAAGGAGGTGGGGCGACACAGCGGGACAGACCACACACACAGCACAACGGGCACAGGGAGGAAGGGAAGGCTGGACAGGGAAGGGGGGGGGGAAATGGCACAGGGACAGAGCTGGACACAGGCAATAGCAACAAGAACCCCCACCAAAGAACAGTCCGCATGGGCACCCCCACAGCAACACAGGCAGTCCCGTAACAGGGGGCCCCAGGAGGTCCAGGCAGAGGCACAGTAGGAGCCCACACGGCACAGGGAGCGGTCCGGGAATGGGCCAGGAGGCACACACAGACCCCAAGTGCCAGCGAGGGGGCAATGGAGGGGAGCCAGGAGAGCTGGGCAGTGCAGCAGGTCCAAAGTCACATACCCCCCCGGGAGGAGGCCGGGTGGGGCTATCCGGGGCCCCCAGAACCCCGAGGGCAGATGGGTACCCATGGGGGGGCAGGGGCACCGAAGGGGGCACAGGCGGATGAGGATGGTCAGCAGCACTCAGGTGAGCCAGGGGACCAGTCAGGGAGCCGGAGGTGGACAGTGGAGAAGGTGGCCACGGAGGGGAACACGGGGTGCAGAGGCAGACGGGGGGTCCCCCGGAGTGAGCCCGGAGCCACAGGCAGGGCCAGCGACACCCTGGGAAGCAGGCAGCACAGCACCACAGCTGGGACATCAAGGAGGGAGCAGGCAGCGGACCACAGCAGCAGGGTGGAGCCAGGAGCCCACACAGGGGCCAGCCACCGGGGCCCAGGAGGCACAGGGGGACTCACAGCCAGCTTCAGGGGCCACGAAGGACCCAGGGGCCGGGTGCCCCACCTGGTGCACAAGGTGGGTGTCAATGAATCATACCCTGGCAGTACCCCAGCACGGACATGTGGTGGGCAATCAGGTAGTATGCCTCAAACGGTTCCTGCATAGAGAGACCCAGCTGCACATCGGAACGGAACCACACACCCTACAGCACCACCAGCTCCACCGCGGAAGGTTCAGACATGCAGCAGTCAGCAGCAGGGGGCCATGGAAGCTGACCCAGCTCCAACACCCGGTGATACACCGCCCCACGAGAGCGGTGGTACCCACCAGCCCCGTGAACGCAGCCAAAGTAGGACACGGCCAGGGCAGGGCCCCCTTCCGCCAGACAGACCATGTAGGTGGCCAGGCTGCACACAGACAGGGCAGACACGGTCTCCACCGCAGACCAGGCCACATGCAAGCACCTCATCTCCTGGGTGTCCCCATCGGGAAAGGGAAGCAGCCCCAGCGTCTCAGAAGTTTGGTTCGTCGCAGCAGAGTCAGGAGTTTGATTTGTCGCAGCTCACCCTCCTCCTGTTAGTTTGGTCAGTTTCAATGAATGTCGCCCGCTGATGCAGAGGACGTGCTTGGAGCAATGTGAGCAACGAGTTGTAAATTAGATCCTTGCCCATCAGGAGACATTGGGACAGTTGCTGGCTGGGGTTGTCAGTGCTTCACTTCAGAAGGGTAGGTTGTCGAACACCCTTAAAATGACGGTTGTCCAGCCCGTGCTCAAGAAACCATCTCTGGACCCTGATTCCCCAGCCAACTATCAGCCTGTCTCTAACCTTCCCTTTGTAGGGAAGGTTATTGAATGGGTAGTTGGCCAGCAGCTTCAGACTCATCTCAATGCTAGCGGATTCATGGACCCATTTCAATCAGGTCTTCATCCAGGGTATAGCACTTGTGGCCTTGGTCGATAATCTACGCCTGGAGACTGTGCCCTGATGACCTTGATAGACCTTTCAGTGATCTTGATACAGTTGACCACAAGGTGTTGCTGACACGACTGAGAGTCTTGACATGAGTGGTTCCATCAGTTCCTGTCGCGGAGGTCCCAGTGGGTGGTGATGGGGAGATTTCTCATCATCCCCTCAGGTGTCCCACAAGGTTCCATCTTGTCTCCCCTCTTGTTCAATGTGTATCTGAAGCTGCTGGGCGAGATCATTCAGAGGTTTGGAGTGAAGTGATGACATCCAGCTCTGTCTCTCTTTTTCATCCAACCCAGGTCCTGCAGTCTCGATGTTTACCCAATGCCTGGCTGCTGTTGGGGGAACTGGATGAGGTGCGCCGACTGAAGCTGAATCCAGACAAGACTGAAATGATGATGGTTGGGCGGTCTTGTGGCCTGGAGGGGACTGGGACCCTTGTCGACTCGTTGAAGGGGTCTGGGCCCCCTCTACTTACCCAGGTTCGCAGCCTTGGAGTGCTTCTGGACCCCTTGCAGCACCTGGAATATCAGGTTGCGGCAGAGGCCAGGAAATCTTTTTACCAACTCCATCTCATGAGGAGGCTGCGGCCCTTTCTGAGGGAATGAAGCATGGAATAGCCTGCACCATAGGACGTGTGTGTGTGTGTGTGTGTGTGTGAGAGAGAGAGAGAGAGTAGTACTAGAGTCTGTGTGTCCCATCTGTGGGTGTGGGGGAGGAGGCTGTCTGTCAGTTTGGAAAGGGCAAGGGCAGCTCTTGTCCTGGCCTGTAGGCCCAAGATCACCCGAAAACCACTACATCTGGGCCAGCCGCTTACCTAGACTGCAGCAGCAGCACGCCCATATCTGGCAGTCTAGAAACCGATATGATGTTGAGTCCCCAGCCCAGGCATACCATAGCAGACCCTCATCACATTTGGTTTCACCCTATAAAGCAACAAGATAAATTAAGCTGGGAGGCTGGAGAGATCTCAGCATTTGAACCAGAGGTCAGATAAATACCTGTCAGGGGGCCTCTTTAGACATAACAAAGATTGGGTGTCAAAACCCTGAAGCACGTGTTTGGCCGTTGTGTGTAAATACCATAACAATCCCAACACCAATTTGGCCACCCGTTAAACACACAATGTGAACATCATTGCATCACAAGGACAATTTGCATGTTTTGGCTGAACACGTAGCTAATGTTGTGTCTAATGATATCACGTGGCATGTTAGCAGTTACAATAATAATAACATCAAACAATGCTCCAAACAATGCAAAAAATGCTAAAAAGGAAATAATGTTTTAATCAGAGTAGTATTCAAGGTGGAAAACAATCGATTCAGAGTCCTTACAACCATAAACCTCAATCCACTGAACTGGTTAAATAATAATTCAGGATAATCTGATCCAGAAAGGCAATGTCCCTAGTTCATTACTGAGAAAAATCAAATACAAAGATAAATTCAATATCCAAATTACAAAGATAAATTCAATGTCCAAATTACAAAGATAAATTCAATGTCCAAATCTGGTCCAAAAGATTCAAAATCCAACATACTGTTCACATACATTATATCACATACCCAGTTTTGGATATGGGTAAGAAACATTTTGTACCCTGTTTCTGTTCTAATTACATTGTTTATTCTCTTGAACAGTACTAATTAAGTGATTTGTCTGCGAGCAGAAATGGTAAAAGATATTGAAAATCCCTGAAGAAGCTTTGTATTAGCGAAACGTTGGATTTTGAATATTTTCACCTGGTTTCAAGTTTAACTCAGTTTCCCATTGGATACCTGGTTATCGGAACTTCAGAAACTCAGTTAACCGATAATGGCATTAACCAATATTTCAAAAAGTCTGCTAACCATCCCACTAATCTGTAACTGCAACCCTGCCAACTTGCGACAACATCAGGGTGAACTTTTTCATATAGAGCCCAACTATGGCTATGCCACTATCTGTGGGACTATCAAGATGTCATTGCCAGTTTTTGGCAACATGATGGTGGGAATCGGAACTCCAGATGGGAATCTGGACAACTACTACCATGTGCTGTAGCCTTTTGGACAACAATAAAGACATCTGTGGACTGGCTACTCCATCAAAAGGGAAACCAAATCAACTTCTTCACGAGGTTTGGCCAAACCAAGCCTTCATTTGGAAACATGGTCCGAGCCTGGACATCTTCCAGAGGCGGTGTAAAACACCTTCTTATTTGTTAGGGCATTTGGCAGGCAGGGATGGGGAATAGGAGGTTGATAGGGGTTTGGGGTAGGGGTGTGAGGGGAGGGTTTTGTGAGGTATGGGGGGGATGAAGGGAAAGGTTGGAGGTTGTTTGTGTTTTTATGCTGTTTTTATGTATTGTTTACAATGGTTTTGTGAGCCACCCTGAGCAATCTGGGAAGGGTGGGGTAAGAATTTTTAATAATAAATAAATACATAAATAAAATTAAATAAAATGGCATGGAACTCTCACTCTTATAATAATACAGAAATGCAGAGATGTCACAGCCATTGAACTGCAGAACAAGAAATTTTGCACCCACTTGCACTGGTGGTAGAGCACAGGGAAGAGTATAGGTGATTTGGGAGTATAATTAATAATTAATAATTGCATTTATTTGCAACGCCAGCCAAATACAGCATAAAATTAATGCATCATATAACATAAGAGCATCAGAGAATACAATACACAATAAAACCAAGCAAAATCAAACCTTTTTAGTGAAAAGTTTGCACAATTTCCAAGTTTCACAAATATATTTAGCCAAAGCAAAAAGACCAGTGACCATTTCATTTTGGAGTATCCAGATCATTTTTTCAAATAGATTGAAAATGGGAACTTCAAGTTCTACAAGAGGGAAAAGAAACTTCTCCCTTGGTATCTGATATAATGGATATTATATCAGATACCTCCCCTCAAACCCCT
This sequence comes from Sphenodon punctatus, assembly GCA_003113815.1. Taxonomy (NCBI): domain Eukaryota; kingdom Metazoa; phylum Chordata; class Lepidosauria; order Sphenodontia; family Sphenodontidae; genus Sphenodon; species Sphenodon punctatus. Next base: position 6,107,577 of record QEPC01003143.1, on the reverse strand, counting down.
ACCCCAAACCCTAGGAGATGTACTGTATCTTTCACCCCTCCTATAGAGCATGGACGTAATCTCTTTGAATAAGGATTTTTTCCCCATCTTCCTTCCTGAACCCTGGTATCCAGTTGGCCCAGACGAAATTTAGTTAGAGCCTCCCTGTGAACAAATCGAGTGATCACTGAGAGGTATCGTGGCTGTGTGTTATCAAAACGAATATGCCGATAAAATGACATATGATATTGTCTATATGAACTCGCTGTTGCAAGATCATTCTGCGCCGAGATATCCAGGAAACGTTCAATGATAAGAGGTTTCTCATAAGTAAGAGGAATTGGCTGTCTCTCAAACGTGAGATAAACAAATCCTGCTCTTTCAAGTGATGTAGCAACACCTTGGATCCATGTCCCCGGGCAAATATCTGGAGTACTCGTCTCAATTAAGGCCTGCTTAGGTAATCTAACTGGGGAGAGAGGTCTGAGTTTTAACCAGTATAGAGCTGGTTTAAGTCTAGCTCTAGTGGCAATATTTACAGTACCTGTTTCAACCCTGACTACAGAACGTGGTGAACTTTTTTGTACTGCCAGTATCTTCCAGAGGAAGTTTGCTTGTGCCCTTTCTATAATCTCAAGAGCTTTTGAGTCCAAACCCCAGAGTTCTGCCCCATAGAGCAGCATTGCCTCCATTCATTTTTACTCTTCCGAGATTTGGAAGTCTGGTAGGCAGGGCCAGCCTTAGAATTTTGTGAGGCCCAGGGTGAAGATAAAATGTGGGGTCCCCAGTGATGCCACCCCCTTCCCCATGCCCCCCCTCCTCAAGGGCACCCTCTAAGGGGCCCTAAAGTTGGTCATGTTTGGGGCCCTGCTGGGAGAAAGTGGTGGTCCTTGCACCCTGCTCTGGTAAAATCAGGGGCCACTGAGGACCCCCCAGAAAAGTAGGGCCCAGGGCAGTTGGCCCAGGTCACCCTGTGACAAAGCCGGCCCTGGTGGTAGGGATGTGGTGGGGGAAGACTGGAGGTTGTTGGAGGGAATGATGGGAGCTGGGGAAAACTGAGTCATGTATGGGGGGAGATGAGGGGACTGTGATGTTTTTATATGCCACTTTAGTGCCAATACATTGTGAGCTGCCCTGAGCCTTTGGAGATAGGGTGGGATACTTACTAACTATTTATTAATTATTATTATTATTATTATTATTATATTTGTGAGCCACCCTGAGCAATCTGGGAAGGGCGGTGTAAGATTTTTTAATAATAAATAAATACATATATAAAATTAAATAAAAATTATTTATTAAATAAAATGGCATGGAACTCTCACTCTTATAATAATAATAAATAATAATAATTAATTAATTAATACAATATGACACTGGTTAACCAATTGACTATCCAGAATATCGCTTATTAACAGCGGTTACGGAATTAACAGCGGTTACCGAATTAGGTATTCATTTCAGGTCTATACCTTGTTTTGAGGAAGTTAGGGGCTGAGCTTTCCCTCAGCTCTGAACGGTGCGTAGCCTCACTCTGTCTGATTCTCCCAGATGGTACGTCGAGGGAAGCAGATGGAAAATAAGCCAACGGCTGTGCTGCGTCATGCCCTGTCTTTCCCCCTCACTCCCTAACATAACGTGACAGCAAAGAAAACATTGCTAGAGAATCTGTGTCATCACCTCAAGCCTTCCGGGTGAGGTGGTTCTCTTATCTTCCTGCACCTGTCTCTCCTCACAGGCAGATGGAAACCTTTTAAGGAATGTAGACAGGCGGCGAGGGAGAGAGAAATGGGAAGGGAGGGGACTCCAGAGATTGCAAGAAAATGGTTGCTCGAAATGCAGGGCCGGCCTTACCACAGGACAACTTGGGGCAACTTCCCTGGGTCCTGCTCTTTACTTCTGGGGGCCTCTCAGTAGCCTCCATTTTCACCAGTAGATAATGTGGGGGGTCGCACTCCTTCGCAGCAGGGCCCCAGTTATGACCACTTCAGGGGCCCTGTGGAGGTCACCAGTGACCCTGCATTTTATCTTCACACTGGACCCCGCAAATTCTTTGTGAGCGACACATACTTCTGATGGTCTGTGGGCCTATGAGAGTCTCAGGATCAAACTGCAAGTGTTGGCAAGGCAATCCTACCCACTAGGGTTGCCATCTTCAGTGGATTTTTTTACCTGACACTTCAGTGTTGGCCTATGGGAGTGTCAGGTAAAAAACCACCAGAGGTGGCGACCCTACTACCCACTGGCCACTTTGAAAATTAGCTCCAGCTCCATGGACTACATAGGAGTTGGAGGCGATGGAGGGGGGTGTCTCAAGTGATGCACTCCAGATGGAGTAAGGAAGGGGAGAGTCCATATTAGAACTGGAATAGGTAGGTCATTTGCTACCCACAATTTCAGGTACCATGTTGGGTGCCCAACAGGCGATTCGGGTCCCAATCAGGTACCCAATTACTCGAAAATACTGGGTATTGCTGTTTCCAAGTTACTGATTTATTGTTTTGCTGATCAATAGGGGTGTGCAATTCATTTTGGGGTTTTTAAATTACTAAAATGAATGAAAACCCACTCGTTTTTGTAATTAAAATACAGAAATGGTTGAATAAGCAAATGATTATTGTTTGCTTTTCTTCCATTTTTGTTTTTTTGTTGTTGTTTTTTTTAAAAACCCAGTGCATGTGCAAAATGGCTGCCTAGGTCCGTTCTCCTCATAGGCACCCTTTTCCAAAATGGCGTCAGTGTCAGCCTTCCCAGGCTGGTGCCTCTCTCCGCTGACAGCCGGTGGGGTGGGGGAGGAGGAAGCGAAGGAGAGGCGTGTGAGCGATCGGACTGTCGCCGGGGGCTCCCTGACAGCTGGGGGGGGAGGTGCCATGGGACAGCGAGCTTGCTTGAGCAGCTGCCCAGCTGTCAGGCAGCCTGGGGTACGGTGGGGGAATTTGCTAGTGCCGTCAGTGGTAGCTAGTGCAAAGCCATGAAGTGCAGGCAAGGGGCTGCCCATTTGAATGGCTCCCAATGCTGTCCATGGAGGTGCCTGCTGCATGGGGACCACACGGGGACCACTCTCAGCCCATGTGTTAATACCCTAGGTCTCTCACCTACCCCAATGGACCAGACGTCTGATGTAAATGATGCCCTGGATTCTAGCCACTGGCTCTCCTCATTAGACTTTTGCCCTGGTCTGACCTCGCCTTTTAGCCAGGATTCTGACAAAGAGAGATGTTTTCTAGTCTGCTTTACGTCTGAGATTAATGATGCTTCGTTAGTTATGCCAATAAATTCCTGTTCTGGTTTATTTACGTGTGAAAAAGGGGGTTCACGTGGGAACCTGCCAACGTTAAACAAACACTTTCCCTCCAACACAAACAAGTACATGCAGTGCTCAAGATAGAGCTTTCCCCAGTTTTGCTCATTATTTCAAAGTGATTGCAAAAAAGAGTCCACCCTCCCTAGTGTTTATGGCTTAGGTCAAAGGCTGATTCTGAGAGTTAAATGGGACTGAAACTCGGTCTTGCCCTAGGCGAGAATCTCATTGAGAATAGTCGTCTCACTGAGATGCTCAAGGCTGAGAATCTTGCAAGAATCAACAATCTCGGCGAGATCCTCGAGAATCTAAAAATGTCCCCCAAAACATTCTGTGTGTGCACAAAATGGCCACCAGGGGCCTCCACATGCGCAGAATGGCCACAGCGGCCATTTTGTGCATGCACAGAGCATTTGGGGGTTCTCAAGAATCTCGTGAGGTTTTCGAGGAGCCTCAAAAACGCTCTGTGACTGCACAAAATGGCCTCTTGGAGGCTGTGCATGTGCGGAATGGCCATGGTGGCCAATCTCACAAGAGTCTTGCAAACCTCAGCGAGAATGCATAAGATCTCACTGGTTGTTGTTACACACACCTTAAAGGGCTGGTCTTTCAATCCTCCAGATTTAACAAGTGCACAAGTCAGCATTCTTGCCGAATGCATTCTTCACACACACATGCTGTCCTGAGGCAGCCTGCAGTGGTGGCGCTGGGGAGCTCAGTTGTAGAGAAGAGGGGTTGCCATGGAAATGACATGACTGTGGCTGCCAGGAGCAAAGCAGTTTGCCAGGAGAACGTTTTACACACACAAATTCTGAGAGACACAGAGATCAAGGACTTTGTAAACCAATGAGACTATCTGGAAGTTCAAAGACCTGGGTGTTTGAGGCTGTGTTCTCACATGCAGTGGCAGTGGCAGCAGCAGGAGGGGCGAGGGAAGACGCAGCAGCACCGAAGAGCCGGCTGACGGGAAAAGAGCCGGTGCGAACGAAGATCTGCCGCGGCTTCTCTCGCGCATGTCAGGCGCAAACTCCTGCCCTCACATGCGCGAGAGAAGCCACGGCAGATCCCCCTTCGCACCGGCTCTTTCCCCGTCAGCTGGTTCCTCCGCGCTGCTGTGTCTTCCCTCACCCCTCCCGCTGCCACCACCGGCGCAGCATGTGAGAATGCAACCTAAGATTGGGTGAGTGATTTAGACACACAGAAAGTTGGAGTTCCAGCAGCAAACCTGCAGGAGAAAGGTGTGTGTAAAAACATCCGCCATGAAGGAAGAGAGGAGGGCACCACATGCCCTGCTGCAGCGCATCCTACCAATGCCAGAGTTTGAGCTGGAGCGTGTCCTACCTCTGTGGAGGCAAGGACCACCATGACATCGGGGGCAGGGCCTGGCAGCCAACATTGCAATGATAGACTCCATCTCCCTGCCCCAGCATGCCCTGCTGGCCTTCCCAGGTGAGTCCTGCTTCCCACCTTCCAGTGACCCCTCTCCTTTGCTCCCCCACCGTTCCTTAGTGGCCCCACTCCCTGCTGTCCCCACTCATCCCGGAACTTATTCCCTTGCCCACCCCCTGTGCTGGTGACCCCTGTATCCTCTGTCTGGGTGACCCTGCTGGCCTTGCTTCCTGACCCGACCTCCTGTCTCCCTGTCCCACAGAGTAACCGCCTTGGGTCACACGCTTTTCTCTGCTTCTGAGAGACCTGCAGTGGCCCTTGTTTTCAGCAGGCAGGGCGTGGGGACCCCATTCCTGCCAAGGGCAAGAAACAGCCACCTCTAGTGCCTCGGGGAGGGTGCCTCTGAGGGGACAGGGCCACCGGGGGCCCCACATTTTATTTTTGCCTTGAGCGGTTCAAATTCTACGGCCAATCCTGCCCAACCTCTCTGGTGCCTCAGCTCCCTACCCTGGTAGCCTCTGCCTCCTCACTTCCCTCTGCCCTAGAAACTCCACAGCCCTTCCCCCCTACCCTTCCCCTCCTCCCCCAGTCCCCTCCCCCCCATTTCCTCTTGCCCTGGAGGATGGGGGTGCATTCCATCTGCACCAGTGCCCGTCCCACCCTGGCTACGCCCCAAAGCTGAAACCATTTACCCTTGTGGGGCCAGCGCGCTCTGCTACAAGACTTCAAAGTGCCATCTTCACAAAAGATGGCTGCTGTGGCATCTAGTGTGTGTGTGTTTGTGGTGTAGTTGGGTTGGGTTTTTTTAAGGTAGGAGTGTGAACGGTCAGAGTGTCTGAGTGCTACTGGCCCTTTAAGGCATTGAGCGCGAGCAAAGCTGCAGGCGTTGCCAAGAGGGCGGGACCACGTCTTATTGGGGAAGCAGCTGGGACAGGACGTGGCCGTGGCCAGCCCAGGAGAGGAAAAACCCTGAGCCGAGGTTCAGGGTGAAGAGAGACTGGAACCAGGAAGGATTAGGGTGGCCAGACATGCAAATTTTAGAGGACACTTATGAGAAATACAGGTTGCGGGAGTGCAACAATGCAGTCCTGCAACCCTGTGTTTCTCATAAGTGTCCTCTAAAATGTACATATCTGGCCACCCTAGGGAGCACTGGCAGAGAGAGACCTCCTGAAGCAGAAGGTAACAGCTGTAGGGGAGCTGGCTGGAGGCACTTGGGAAGGGTCAAAGCTGGGAGCCTGACCCAGAGACACTGTGGGAATTGCTGGTAGCAGTTAGGTATGAAGGGAGAAACTGAGGGAGAGGTGGGAGCTGAACACTGAAAGGAAGCTTTAAGGGGGAAGGAGAAGGGGAAGGGTCTCTTCTGTCCCTGTCTGAGCGCTGTGATGCCACAATGCTCAGAAAGGGGGCGGGGTTATGTCAGAAAGGGGGCAGGGTTATGTCAGAAAGGGGCCGGGGTTATGTTAGAAAGGAGCGGGGCAGCCTCATCACCCCGCCCATTTCTGATGAGGCCAATGCCCCTTGTCCAGAAGGGTTACCTGGGCTGAGGGGAAGCCTCAGAGTGGGAGAAACTCTGGGAAAGGAGAAGCCAGGGGCTTGAGAGACTGCTGGGGAAGCAGAACTCCTGAGGGGAGGAATGGCCAAGGGATTTCGCTGCGTGAACATCGGGAGTCCTGAGAGATGGGTCTGAGACACCACAGGGAGCAGCTAGAGGTACCACTGAGAGTGGAACCCTATATTGTGGGAACAGCCAGGGGGGGCTAATGTGAAAGGTGACACCCCAGAGGAGGACTAGACCTCATGTAGAGATGTCTGCTGGTGGAGTCACGTCTTTGGCCGTATGTCTCAAACGTTGACCTGATCTCCATCATTCATGCTTTCATCACCTCTAGACTGGACTAGAGACTCGACTGTAACACGCTCTACGTGGGGCTACCCATGGGGATGGTTCGGAGACTGCAGCTGGTGCAGAATGCGGCAGCATGTCTCCTTGCGGGGATGGGCCACCAGGAGCACATTACACCGGTGCTCCGTTCTCTGCACTGGCTTCCTATGGTCTTCCGGGCTCGATTCAAGGTGTTGGTACTTAACTATAAAGCCCTAAATGGCCTGGGCCCTACCTATTTGTGGGACCGCCTAATTCCCCAGGCTCTGCAGTCTGACCCCTGCAGTCAGCCGAGGGCGCCTTTCTCCAAGTCCCGGGGGACAATGATGGAGAGGACGTTCCCAATGGTCACACCAAGGCTGTGGGACTCCATCTCGGCAGAGACCCGGTTGGCGCCGGACCTCCCCATTTTTCGATGCAAATGTAAGATCTGGTTGTTCTGCCAATTGAGACTGCTGATTGGCCCCTAATCCTGCAAATCAAATCAAAGGCATTTTATTGCGTGGTCATGGACCATTGCAAATTACAGCAAAATAAAATAAACAGTATACAGAAGCAATCGTTGCTATCATGCCAACAATTGCTAACACCCACATACAGCAGTAACAACACAGTGCACCAACATATGATATGAACACAAATGGGGAGATAACCACAGACAATGAACAATAGAACTAGGGTGAAATGTTACTCCCAAAATAGCAGACAAATGTCGCTGGATGAGGGTCTTAGATGACCACGCTGGCACTTGCCCAGAGGGCGGGGAGGCTATTTGAAAAACTAAGGCCTGCGAATCCAATTGCAGGGGGCTAGTCTTTTGTTCAACAGAGACCCCTGCCACATCTCCCCCTAATTCATCCAGCTGGGAACCTCGTCCATCCTGGACAGTTTGAATTCCTACTGAAACCGATAGGGAAGGGGGGACCTTGCGACGCTGCAATAATGCTGCGTCCTGTAGCTTAAGCTTGTCCGCAATAATCGCCAGCTGGAGTCTTTGCAGCTCAAGCTGCATGTTGACATTCTCCAGCTGAACGTATAATCTAGTAACTAAATCACCCATAGCGAAACATTGCCTACCCATATATTCCCGAGGAGAATCCGTGCTGATATCAGCAGCAGGGGGCACAGACCCTGTGGCTGCAACTACTGGTACAACAGGGACAGGATCAGGAGATAGCATCATTGCAAACTTGGGGATCACCTGCTCCAGCAAAGTCTCCGGCTCCTCTGCCAAAGATGAGGGACTTGCCAATCTGGCCGCTTGGTCAAGGCTCGTCTTAGGGCCTTGCAGATAGCTTTCCAAGGTCTGCTGCTTAGCTCGGGATTGAGCTCGGGTTTCCATCCCCAGATTTTTCCCCCTCTTACCCATAAAGAGCAGAATCACACATCTCCCCTACTTTGAACTTACAGACCCCACAGCCCCACGCCGTAGCCTCGGCAGGGTTTTTAAAGAGCCAGTGTTGGTGTCTGCGCAGGCGCAGGTCGCCCAGGTGTCAGATTCGGCACAGCTGGTCTCGTCGCCGGTCGGGAGCTCGGAGCAAACAGCCACAGGTGGGAAGTAGGGATGGTGAGGCAGTCAAACCGGGGACGGGCAGACGAAGAATGGCTCTGAGGCTCAGACCCCTCCAGTGGTTACAATCAGGAGCAGGTGGTAGGAAGGGATGACTGGGGCATTGGGGAGCACACGCCGGCAAGCAGCAGAATGACAGAGCCTCTACGTCACACGCCCCTTCAACCGGCAGGAGGGGTAGGGTACCCATTTTTTAAAAATAAATAAATAGACTTGAGGCTAATTTCCAATTGAGACTGCTGATTGGCCCCTAATCCTGCATGACTCACAGTGATCAAGGTTTCACCCTGTCACAAGGAATATTAAAAGGGAGACGGAGTAAAAACAAACATGACAGTACTAAATTAGGTACCCGTTCCACTTCTATACCGGGGCCCATCAGCAGCGGGAGCGGGAGAGGCATAAACAGTACACATGTGCATAGTGCAGACACACACTGGAGTGGAGTGCACCCGCAGGGCCCATTCACACCTACCTCCACCCCTGTACATAGTGCAAACACACACTGGAGTGGAGTGCCCCAACAGGGCCCATTCCCACCTAGCTCCGCCCCTGTACATAGTGCAGACACACACTGGAGTGGAGTGCCCCCGCAGGGCCCATTCCCCCCTAGCTCCGCCCCTGTACATAGTGCAGACACACACTGGAGCGGAGTGCCCCCGCAGGGCCCATTCCCCCCTAGCTCCGCCCCTGTACATAGTGCAGACACACACTGGAGCGGAGTGCCCCAGCAGGGCCCATTCCCCCCTAGCTCCGCCCCTGTACATAGTGCAGACACACACTGGAGCGGAGTGCCCCAGCAGGGCCCATTCCCACTAGCTCCTACCCCTGTGCATAGTGCAGACACACACTGGAGTGGAGTGCCTCCGCAGGGCCCATTCCCACTAGCTACACCCCTGTACATAGTGCAGACACACACTGGAGTGAAGCTCCCCAGTAGGGATGGCAAACAGAACGTGGTTCGGATGTTCGGTTGTTCGGTTCGAAACCCAAGTTCGGGTTCGATGGTTCAGTTCAGCCGAGTTCGGTTTGGCCGAACTTGGCCAAACATTCAAAAATAACAAAACCAAAACCAAAACGAAACTGAAACGAAACTGAAACCTAATTCTCGGCCCTGGAAAGACGTTTTTCCTGCCTCCAAACTCATCCGAACTCGTCCGAACACGACCGAACTGTTCGGTCGTTCAAGAGTTCGGTTCGGACGTTCGGTTTGGATGTCCAAACAGACCGAGTTCGGTCCGAACTCCGAACATCCGAACCGCGTTCGCCCATCCCTACTCCCCAGCAGGGCCCATTCCCCCTAGCTCCGCCCCTGTACATAGTGCAGACACACACTGGAGTGGAGCGCCCCAGCAGTGCCCATTCCCACCTAGCTACGGCCCTGTACATAGTGCAGACACACACTGGAGTGGAGTGCCCCAGCAGGGCCCATTCCCACCTAGCTCCCCCCCTGTACATAGTGCAGACACACACTGGAGTGGAGTGCCCCAGCAG
>QEPC01003143.1:6041818-6081940 GCA_003113815.1 Sphenodon punctatus | reverse complement strand
GGCTCCTCACATGCTATTTTTACTAAATATGAACGTGCTTGTGTGATCAAGTATTGTTAATAGCATGCAACTATTTTGATGTGGCCCAGAGGTTTTATATGTTTTAAATATGTGAACAGGATTTTTTTTATTCTGCTATGGCACTACCACTGATGGAGAGGGAGCGAGTTGTCCTACTGGAGTCCCATTCACTTACTGGATGAGATGCTAGTAGGAGGGTTCTCTCAGTTTCCAAGTGGCAGGCTTTTACTCAGCAGCAAGGAGTTCCCAGTGTAAACTAATGTTCTGCCCATCACATCTTAATGCTGAAAACTCTTTGTTGCTGGATTTTTGGAGGCTCCGCCTACAATGTACAAGCCCCTCCCTAGAGCTCTGCCAGCCATAAGGTTCCGCGTGGCACTGAGAAGGATGCCAGGGATGGGCAGGCCCTCCCCCTCCCTTAAGCCCCTCCTCTCCCTTAAGCCCCGCCCGCTTCGGGTTTTCAGAGAGAGTGTGCGTGTGCAGCACACGAGGGGCCCATAACTAAGGCTTGAGCCCAGGACCTTCTCAACCTTGCTACGCCCCTGGAAAGGAGGCAGAAGCTTCAGAAAGACTTTAAGCAGGTCTTGGGTTGGTCCAGACCTGAAGCCTGAGAAGGTCGAGGGCTGTATTACAAACATCCAACAGGCCAGGGCTTAAAGACCTAACCCTGAATGAAGAGGGCCAAGGGGGTGTATCACTTGAAATTAGTGAGCCCTGTGTGGCTTCAGTACAGCAGTAGCTGTAAGGGCAGGAAGTTCAGGATAGGTTGGATAAATAAAGAAGAAAATGGCTGCTCCTCATGATGTATGTGCACACTCACCCAGTCAAACCCACAGAGACCTGGACCCAGAGTGTGGGCCCTATTACACTTATGTTTCACCGAAACGGGTAAGATGGTACTCAGGGAGGCCCAAGGCTGAAACAGAGTGACATATTCCGGTATTTTTCAAGGCTAGTTCCATTGGCCACAGCTAGATGGAACATGGCACTTCATTAACCCAAATAAAGTTCCATGATTTGGGTGGGGGGCAGGGGGAACTGAAATCCCCCAGCAAAAGTTGGAAACCTAGGGCCTTGTTTGGCCAAGATTGGATGATGGGAGGAGGAGAACTAAAAACAACCATCTCCATAATTTGGTCACAGAGCTGGTCTCAGCATTTGTGGGGTCCAGGACAACAATAATATGCCTAGGCCCTGGTGGCTCCCTCCTCCATGACCCCAGCCCCTCAAGGGCACCCTCTGTGGGGCCCTACAGGTGGTCGCACTTGGATCCCCGCTGGGAGGAAGTGGGGGACCTGGACCCTGACCCGACAAAAAAGAGTGCCACTGTGGAGCCCCCGAAGTAGAGACTATAGTTGGCCCCAAGGCGGTTGCCCTGGGTCTCCCTGTGGTAAGGGCATCGCTGTTTGGTTAGTTGTTTTGTTTGGATGTCGCTCTATTATCTGGACTGAGTTCACTTTTGAATCTGTGTTTTACAATGAGTCATCTTTTCTCTTTGGATTTGGGTGTCGGAACTAAGGGATAAGTTAGGCTCTTCAACCTGGCCAGTCAGGGGGGAAACCTAATTCCAGTTTCATGGTTTGTTTGTTTTTCAGTCTTCCTTCGTGTTAACCATTATTCTCGTTTCCAAGTATCTTTAATCATTCTGAGTGTATTTCTTGTAGATTATTATTCTCTCTTTCCGTCATCTTTATTTACCCTCATCATATTTCTCAAAGACTGTCGTGACTTAACATTTTACCTTATTGTAATCATTGTAGCCTTCATGAGTTCAACGGCAACAATACATGTTATGTATCAGTCAAGTTTTTAATTGCATTTTCAGCCTGGCTTGGTTATTTCTGGATCGGGAGGTTGATTGAGTTCTTAGACTCTCTCTGATGGATCTACCTATCTGGGGATCTAACATAAACCTCATCAAACATCAGGAAGGATGAGGATGATGCACTGCATACAAGGCAGCCAGTCCAAGCCCTGAAAACAACCGGTTTTGATGTGCCTCTGAGAGCAGAGAAAAGAAGACAGCGGAGACACGGTAGCAGTTGTCAAACATCTAAAAGGTTGCTGCAAAACAAATATGGAGGACTACTGCTCTCCACTGCCATGAAGATAGTACAAGAGGGAATAAAACTTAAATTGCAGCAAGGTAAATTTTGGTTTGATGTTAGGAGGTTTTTCCTAATTCAACTGTAACAACCTGTCTAGGGCCCCAGGTGTGGTGCTTCTGGGACGTAGGTGGACAGGGAACTAGAGAGACACAAGGGTGCAGATAAGGGGAAGTTAGGGGAAAGGGTGATGGGAGAACGGAGGGGCCTGGGGGGCTGCAAATGGACTGGAAGCAAAGGAAAACCCCTCAGCCGTTCCCCAAGGTCAAGGGAAGCAAACCCCTTCATCGATCTATGATCTCCAGGAGAGAATACGGCTCATCATCAAGATTCTAAGGGAAAACGGAAGCCCACCGAGGATACAGGAACCAGGGAATAAGGGAGCCAAGGATAAAGGGACTAGGCAGAGGGGATGGCCAGGGACAGCCCCAGGCATGTGCCACGTGTGGCCGCACATGGCCCCGCGGCCAGCAGGAGCCCTGTGCTTTCCTGGCTGGGAGGCACATTGCAGTCAGCTTCTACCCCAATAAGTTCTTCTGCCTCCCCTCCCTGGCTCTGGTCCCCATCCCTCACCTGCCTCTGACTCCTAGTAGTGCTGCAGGAGCAGCAGCAGGACACCAGGACATCAATGGGACTGGGAGATAAAGCTGTTTGTTTACAAACAACTCTTCCCCATGTGAGTGATCAGAAGGTTGTTGCATTGTAAAGAAGGTTCTTCGAGATGGTGCCTGACATCCTCACAACTGGGTTGTGCATGCTCACCCTAGTCAAATAGACCACGTGATGGTCTCGAGCTCCTCTAGTATAAAAAGCACTCTCCCCCCTCAGAATAACAGTTCCTTCCCAATCCTTTCTAGGAATATAAGAAAATTCCATGTGAGGCTGGAAGGGTGGGTGAATAGGGGTGGGAATATCAGTTCCCCCGAGATCCGATATTGCCGTTATTTGGGTGTATCGGCTTAATCCAATAAATCCAATATTTACCTGTACTGGCATACCAGATTTTTAACATTGGCCACGGTACCGGATTTTTTTACATTGCAGCCATTTAAGTCAATAACCACAATGTAAAAAATCCGGTACCGCAGCCAATGTTAAAATTCCAGTATGCCGATACTGGTAAATCCAGTATCTTGGAGGTCCGATACCGGTACATTCGATACCCGGTATTCTCCCCGGTGTCCCACCCCTAGTTATGAGAATGTTCACACCCATCTCGAAGAACCTTGTTTACAAGGCAGCAACCTTCTGTTCTTCTTCACGTGGCTCCTCACAGGCCGTTTTTACATGGCTCTGCCAGGTGGGTGGGGGGTCCGTGGGCATGCTGGTGCATGGGTGGAGCATGCACACAGCCACACATGCATCCCCACTCACCACCCCCCCACTCATCTGCACCCACGGAGAAACCACCATTTTCGCCGATTGCTCCATGCATAGGGATAAGTGGGGGGTGAGTGGAGATGCGTGTTAGATGGGCGCGTATGCACCTCCACTCACCATGGACATGTGCGCTGCGTCGTTCACATGGGGCTCCCTCACCCATGAACACGCAGAAATCTGCGTGTTCATGGCTGGGAGAGGCCTGTGTAAAAAGGGCCACATTCTCACAACTGTCTTACTTATACTATCTTAGATAGGAGTTTAGGATGTAAAGCAATATCTATTCTATCTTGGAAAATCTGCAAATATGTTTCTGACATTATTATGGCTGCTATTTCACTAACTCTTCAATAGTAATGAAGTTATTGCTAACAGGAATACTGTCTTTAAACCCCCACCCCATAACCAGTTCATTTGTGCCCCCATATAATCAATTCATGCTGCCCCAGGGGTGCAAATGAAATGGTTATGGGTGGGGGGGCAGCGTGAATTGATAATATGGGGGGGTGGGGTCACAAATGAACTGGTTATGGGCCGGGTGGGGGCAGCGTGAATTGATTATGGGGGCAGAACTGAATTGGTTATATATCTTTTCATGGCATAATGCGATTAATAGGCTGGCTGCATTTTGGGTGTCTGGTGTGTTTGATAGCAGCACCTCTGTACCGGTCGCACTGCGTGTGCGCATAAGGCAGAGACGGCACTGGCAGCAAAAAGCAACGGGTCCTGGAGGCCAGGCCGGCTAAGGTCTCCCCTCCTTCCCCAGTAAGGCAGCGGATACAGTCTCTCTGTGCCTGCCTCACTGCTCGCATGGCTGCCCCTGCAGTGGAACCACTCCTGGAGAGTGTTGGTAGACACGCGGCTGGGGAGGTGGAAGCATTGGGAGACCATGCTTGTCTATGGCCACTCGGCTGAGCGCCAGGTAAGGNAGACACGCGGCTGGGGAGGTGGAAGCATTGGGAGACCATGCTTGTCTATGGCCACTCGGCTGAGCGCCAGGTAAGGCAGCCAAGGGGTGCCAAACAGTTGGGGGGCGGGGATGGGGAAGAAGCACGAGGAGGCCATGCTTCTCCATGGCTGGTCGGAGGGATGGAGAATGGGAATCCTTCCTGTCCAGAGGGAGTAAATAAATGGTATGTAAATGTACACATTTGCATAATTATGTGGGGTCTAATGATGCAAATTAGGCCCCGCACCAATACTTTGCACATGGCCTCACAAACCCTGGGGTCGGCCCTGGGGACACCAAACAAGGGACTAAGCAGAAAGGAGCCAGGATACTAAAAGCAAGGGGGACAGGGGAGCTGGACACAAGGACTAGAACATAAGGGAGTCTGGAGCTAGAGCCCAAGGGAGGAAGGGAACAGAAAGACAAGATCAGATACATGGGAACTAAGGTATGATGTGTGAGAGCCCAAGCAGCAGGGAAGGAGTAGGAATTGCTCTGACTAACTTGCTGGTACCAGCATGCCTTTTATGCTAGCTGGTACCCAATCAGGGAGTTGAGAGGCGGGGCTAGAGTACATAGAAAACCTGGGTAGGGTGTGGCTCAGGCAACGGCTGGAAGAAACACAGAGGGAGCCATTGGGAGGACAAACAGAACTGCAGTCAGGCCTGAGCAGTGGCGTCAAACATTGAGGCAGTGCTCCAGAACCCTGAAACTAGGGGTTTGAGACCCATTGGGCCTTATGGAACCATTCAGCAGTGGAATAGGTAACCAAGGGAGGTTAAAGAATCTTCTTCATTGTTTTTTCACAAAATCCTACTGGACGCGCATCCATCTGTGATGCTACAGCAGGGATAGGCAACCTTTTCCCTCCCAGGGGCCGCTTTGAAAATTGGTACAAGCTCCAGCCGCAAGAGGTGTGCACTGCAGGGACCCATGTCATTATTCGTTTTCATTTTTCTTTTTCGTTATTAAAAACTGTTGTTATTCATTTTCGTTAATAACAAAATTTCATTTTTCGTTATTGGTATCGGTATTTCACGAAACCGAAAAATTTGTTTTTGGTTGAATGGATGGGAGGTTTTCAACAGAATTGTCAGACACTGCTGCATGTCATTTCAGGCCTAGTAGGAACTGTATCCAGGGGCCAGTTCCAGGAGCTGAAAAGGGGCAACATAAAAACTAGCCATGGGCTGCATTTGGCCCCTGGGTCTGAGGTTCCCCACCCCTGAGCTACACCGATATGGAGTATTCTATCTCATGGCAGCAGATTACTCAATGCTCCTTGGGGTATCTTCCAACTCTATGATAGGGGTGTGCAGAAGGGAACTCATTTGTTTTAGTTTTCATTTTAAAAAAGACATTTGTTTGGGGGGTTTTGTGAAAAAAAAAACAACGATTAGTTGTCGTAACATTGTTCATTTAAAAACTATTTAAAAAATAAATAAATCATTGCACATGTGCAAAATGGCTGCCGAACCATTTTACACAAGAGCACCCTTTTCCAAAATGGTGGTGATGCTGTCACCACCATTTTGGAAAAGGGTGTAGATGCAAAGAACAGACTAGCGGCCATTTTTGTCCATGCGCAGCGATTTTTTAAAATTATTTTTATTTTTTAATGAAAACGAATTAAAGCTAGCAAACAAATGTCATTTGATTATTAATTCATTTTCAGGTCTTTAGTTACTAAAATGAATAGGGCTCCATTTCTTTTAGTAATTTTTAAAATGAAAACGAATCGCACCCCCCCACCCTACTCTGTGATTCTCTGGGTGTTTTCAGACGGAACTGGGGGTGGCCACCCCCGGGTCTGCTCTGGTTGTGGTGGGTTCAAACAGAGGCGGCCGCGGACTACAGTCCGCCCGCATGATGCCCTCTCCCCCGCACCATAGAGCTGCGGGCAGATCACCAGCTGCTCTAGGCTGCTGCCTGCAGCTCTACGACTGTTACCAGGGCAACCTCTGGCTGGAGGTGGAGCTGCAGTGGCCTGTCTGCAAGTAGACCGACCACTGCTCTGCTCCCAGCCAGTGCGCTGGGTTTGGGCACCCACCAGGGATCAAATTATAAGGAAAAAGATAGGGGGTCCCTCAATGAAATCATGCCCCTCCTGTCCTGTAGCCTTCTAAAGCCAGTAGCTAAGGGGGCTGTCAAAAAAGGTAGTGGGGCCATCAGAAAAGGTAGTGAGGCCGGTTCCCCTGTTCTGCTTGTGGTTCTCCAGGATGTTCTGGAGCACTGCAAGCGGAGATGGCCCAGAGCAGGCATTGTCTACTCTGGTCCAGCTCCGCCTCACCTCAGGGTGGCCTGCCTTTACATGGATGGGCTACCTTGGGGTGGGGCAGAGCAGGAGTAGAGCAGGTGTCTGTATAAAAACACCCTACGATCATTGTGGAATGGGGATCTGCTGTATTTCCCCTCGTTTCCCCTTTATAAATGTATCCCTGTTAAAATGGAGCCTAATGGGTTCGAAGGCAATCTATGTGACGATCACCTCCACGTAAGTCACGTTCACCGATATTTTGTTTTTCAGAATTTATTTCCCTCCTTGCTCCATCCCCCCCTTTGTTCCCTTGCTGAAACAAGGACACCCGCCAGGAACAAAGAAACAATAAGCCATTAAGTCCCACAATGCACTCTGTTGATGGATGGACTTAGTCTGTTATTGCCACAGCTGATGTTTCCATGAAAGAAAGACACATGGGAAACTTTCTGCAGAGTCCTGTGCTCATCAGTTCTGGTGATAGGAATTTACTAGGGCTGCACTGAATATTTATTTATTTATTTATTTAAAACTTATATCCCGCCCCTCCTACCCAAAGGCAGCTCGGGGTGGCGAACAACACCCCCCAAAAAAATCAACAATAAAACATTTTAAAATAAATCAACAACTTTGAAAACAAATAATTAAAACTCACCCTCCCTCCCACACACACACCCCTCGCCAAAAGTCTGGTGAGGGTGCGCCAATAGGTGCGCCAAATATTCGCCAAGTATTTCTGAGGTCCGAGGAGCAGTCCCAAATTTTCGGGCTGCCCCTCAGACCCACGGAGGATAATCAGTCAAATTCCGAGTGGGTCAGGGGGATGCTTAAGGGGGCTCCCCCTAAGCATCCCCCCTGCCCCTCCTCCTCCGACCCAGGTGGGGGGGGGTCTAATGGGGGGTGGGGGACAGGGCTGGGTAACTTACATTCCAGTTGTAAGTTTGAAGAAAAAAGCAACCCACAACTGAGCATGGTCAGAAAAGGCCTGAATGCTTTTTCTGAGCATGCTTAGTTATGGGAGGTTTTTTTCTTCTTCAAACTAACAACCTGGGAAGAGACCACACATTGGTGCGGGACCCCTCCAGAAGTAAGGAACCAGCCCTCCCCTCCCCTGCTAGGCCACACACTCCCTTTAAACATCCCACTCCTGACCTCCGCCCCCTCTTTGGTCAGCACTAGGGCTAGCACTGGCCTCCGGACAGGCCTTACCTATCCTCTGGTGCCCTACCCTGCGCTCAGATGCACTCGACTGAGGTTTTACGAGTTCTGATTATTCGGGGGCCCTCCTCGGAAATTTGAAACTTGGAAAAATCAAGTTGAGTGCATCAGTCCTCAATGTTTTCTAAGGAAAACCAAGGACCGAGTTTCAGCACTAGAACTTACGGAAACTTGACCCAACATATTTAAGGCCGTCTTTTCTTCCATGCTCCACTTCAGCTCCTACTCCGCTCCTCCCCTAGATCACATTGTCATGGAGGAACATAGGGTCACACACATGTGATACTGGCCTACATGTAGACTACAAGTCTAGTAAATATGTAAAGCGAAAGGTTCCACATGTATGTAATGTTACAATTAAGAACTGTAAAACTCAAATCAAGACTGTGACACTTGACCAAGCTTCAGGAAATGGAAAGACAGTTACATACTCAGGTGATCCACAGGGCACAGTTCCAATGATGTTGTGGCAGCTGGTAGGGGAGGAGGGCTAGGGTAAGGGTGGAGGGTTAGAGTGAGCCCTCTAGAAATCACTGACACAGGAAGTCCATATCGCAAAGGTTTCAATGGAGTTGCGGTAACTGGGGGGACGGCCCTTTCGTTCTAGAGATCACTCAGAAAGGACGTCCATAGTGGAAAGTTTCAAAGGCGCTGCAGCAGCGGGGGGCAGGGGGAGGGCAAGCCCTCTCTCCACGGAGATCACCAAACAGGCAGTCCATAGTGCAGAGTTCCTAAACGGGGTCCCTGATGCAGGAGGGTGGGGAACTCAGCTCCCTCTGTAGACAACCCCCATTGATACATGCCCTTCCAGTAGCTTTCACAAGCATATGCTGAGCCGGTGGAGGTCAAGAGGATTCCCCGCAGGCCATGGTAAACTGGACCTCTGGCTGTGTCCACACTTCATTCAGGGCACCAAGCTCAGGTGCACTGGGCTCCTCATGCAGGTAGTTAGCTCCCAGCGGCCCGGCAGGGAGGTCCAGCTCCAGCATCCGATCAAGGCACTCTTCCAGCCCCGCACGTGTCCCCTCACTCTCAGCAGGACAGCAGCAAAGGAAAACAGCAGAGAAGGACACCCACCCACCACAAGGCACAGGGCAAACCCGTGGAAGTTCAGAAATCTCCTGCAAAGCCGTGCTCTCATTCGCAGCCCACAGTCCCATCACCTGCGCGGGGGGGGGGCACCAGCTGCGTGCATCGGCTCATGAAGCCCTAGCCAGTTGCCCTGGAGCATGGGTCAGTCAACAGCCCCTGCACATCACCCCTCAACAAAACGTCAGTCAGGGCCAAGCTATCAGAAACCCCCAACTCCTCTGTGCTGTAGACGCTGGGCCGCTGCACAAGGAATGGCCTTGGGCCCTGGCCATGGCAGCCCTGTCCACTGTCCAGTATTGAGCCCAGGATGGTAGAAGTGGGGACACAAACGGTGCAGACCACTCTCAAACAAGAAAGAACTGTGTGTGGGATGGCTACTGTTCCCCTCCCCTGCTCCCCCACCCCCTGCTCTGACTTACTGGTCTGGCCTGACCCTCTGCCTTCACGTTTCCCTCTCAGGTACTCATGGCGATGGTGTGGTAGAGGTGTGGGCTGGGCATTAGGCAGGATCTTTTTGTCTAAAGACCGGGGACACGCAATGCAGTGTTACCTTTGCTGTCAGTTTCCTTTAAGGGTGCTGGGCCTGTTTTGTGGGAAGGGGCGTTGAGTTGTGGCCGCTCCAGGCCTTTCCTCCTGTAGTTCTGTGGTCCTGGTGGCCCTTGTCCCATGACGTAGCTGGACAGGGCCTAAGAGATGTGTGGGCCCGTGCTGGCCCGGATTGGCTTGGGTGGGTGGGTGTTGGCCTGGGATGCATCTCCAAATTTTTCTGGAGGACACGTCCTGTAGCAGCCAACTACCCACCCTAGGGCATACGTGGGCCAACATCTGGCAACAACAGAATACGAGTAGGTGAGTCCTGGGCCAAAGTGGACCAACACAGATCACTGCCCCATCTATTTTCACCCATTGTCTTAACCGGGTAGGCAGTGGGGGATTCATCCCCCGAGGGAGACACCACCTTTATCCCCTCCTGCATCATTTAAGGCCGACTGACAGATTAATCCCTTCACACATTATGAGAAATGCGTGTGATGGATTTAGACCCATAGTTAAACCTTGTTTTCCGGCGTAACATTTGTGGGAGTTAATGTGCATTACACCCAGTGGATCCCGTTACATCCAAAAGGACCGGGAAGGAGCCCAGAGGAGGTTATAAGTTGCAATTGACCCACATGTGTCACCCATTCCCTCTTCATTCCAAGTGCTCGTGACAGCCTGGTTTTTATTCCGCGGGCTCCCCAGTCGATCCCCTCATTGGCATAGGCAAGCCATCATCATTGATTTGGAGGCACAGTTTTATGAGCCACATCGCAAGCTGTTAACAGAAATTAACAAATGACGCACTGCAGAAACTGCATTTCCACAGTATCATTATTAGCTGCTGTTGTGCCACCCGCTGGGAGTGTCCACTGCCTGCAACAGGGCCCATCCCTACCGACCTCTTTCTTTGAAGGGGTGGGGCAAGGGAAGACCCAGTACTCCAGCCCTTCTGGAATCACAACCGCAAGGGAAGGCCCCTGTTCTCCACCTTTGGAAGCAGAGACACATGATGGAAAGAATGACAGACAGTCCCAAGCCCTGACCCTGCTTGGCTTGTAAAGTCCCACACTGGAGGTCCTGGGAGCCACAGGAATCGGTCCTTAGCCGCACCCCACAGTCAGGCACTTGGCAAGGCAATGGGGATGTGTCCCTGTGTCCCCACAGCTCTCTCTCTCTCTCTCTCTCTCTCCCATCCAGGCCCGAGTGACTTGTTTCCTGAGGGTGCTGCTCTAAGCAGGGTGCCTGGTGATGTAACGCAGAGGAGCTGGCCCAGGATTCTGCGGTGTTTTCCATGGAAGTTTGGTCTCCAGCCTACTCGCTTGACTAGGGAGGAGTCTCAGGTGGGTGCTGGCTGGATCTGAGGAATTGGGGGCTTTGTGGCTGGGAGGGACTAGGGTTAATACTCGCTTTGTGGATTCTTGCTTTTCTCAACGAGAATCAATGTCTTCGGCTGGTTCTTGCAAACGAGAATGAGCTGATCATTGCCCTGGCTCTTACGGAGAAAAGAGAGACTCTAGCTCTTTCCCCTGCACTTGTCAATAAAAAACAAAACAAAAAACTTTTTGCCCACCTGGCTGCCTCTCTCCAAGACTGGGCCTGTGCCGGGACTCAGCTAGTGTAATGTGTAAAAACACTCACCAGGGAAGGACATGAGGGAGAGAACGGGGAGAAAGAGAGGGCAAGGGGGAGACTAGAAAGTTACACTCTTTGTCTCCTTGTCTGAATGTTACACTCCTTGTCTCTCCCTCTGCTGCCCTTCCTTTGTCTCTCCCCCACACGCCCATCTCTCAGATTGTAAGCCCTAGGGCAGGGACCGTGTCTATTCCATTACTTTGTAAAGCACCAGGTACATTGCTGTGCTATATAAATTCAAGTTGCTAATAAATTAATAATAATAATAATAATTAATAGAGAGGGTGACAGAGAGGAGGAGAGAGGGAATAAGGTATGACTGTATTGGGGGGGGGAATGTGCTGGGGTGTCAAGTCCCTCAGACATGAGGAAGCCAAGGGGGTTGGGGGGTTGGGAACCTGAATTAGCCCCCACAAATTTGTTCTCAGTGGGAAACAAAAGAACAGAGAAGACGCTTCCACATCTAACAGATGTTTGCCTGGGGGTATTGAACTATGCTCTCTAGCAAAGGCCAGGCAGTGTTATCCTATGTTAATCATCACCCTCCTTTCAAAACATACCAAGGAGGGGTTATTACCAGTCACCTTGGCCGTGTTCAAAAGAACATCCATGTTTATCCCCCGAAGTCAGAACAGCCTCGTATCCCGGAGCAATTTGATACAGGCCTAGATATGAATCATCCGCTCCCGGCAGATGCTAGAGCAATGGCCAAGAGGTACAAAGTGTTCGGTTTTAGCCAAGCAGTCAATGGAGGGGGGAAGGAGGGGGGAAAGTGGGCTCGGAGATTATATGGGGCATGCAACATAAATATTAGCATTGTTCAGTACACACTGTCCCTCAACAAAAGAGAGCACCTCATGCATAACCACTCTCCACCTTAGCCCGTATTAAAGCAGAAGGTTGTTGAATGATAAGTAGTTGCAAAATATTCAGAATAGGTTGGGGGATTTTGTGCTGCTGAGCAAGACACGGTCCAGGTGCCATTCAAAGCTTGGGTGACACCAGTCTCTACAGTACAAGACCAGAACCGAACTACACGGGTTACAAACAACCTGATCCTTAGAGGTGAACTCCAAAGTGTTTTATTTTAACATGCCAAGCAGCTCCTGAAGTGCAGTAGCTGAGTGGTTAAGACATCTGACTACATCCCTGAAGGCAAGTGGGTCCAAGTCCTGCTTATTCTCACATGGGAGGGCTGCCTCTAGTTCACTCAACTATGAATGGGGGCCTGGTCTGTTAGGCTGGGGGAAGTCAAAAGTGGATGGGTGTGGGGCAGGGCTGGAGGGAAGAGCTTGTCTGCCTGTTTTAAGGCAGTACTGGAGTCTGGGTGCCTAGAAAGGGGGCTTGAGAAGGAGCTGCCTAACTGAGTCAGACCAATGGTCCATCTTAGCCCAGTGTTGTCACAACCTGACATGGCAGCAGGGTTTCAAATCCAGCTCTCCAGCAGAGGCCTCACTCAGGCATGCTACCTGAGACCCTCCAGGATCCCTAGCAGAGGCCTCACCCGGGCGTGCTACCTGAGACCCTCCAGGATCCCCGGCAGAGGCCTCACCCAGGCGTGCTACCTGAGACCCTCCAGGATCCCCAGCAGAGGCCTCCCCCAGACGTGCTACCTGAGGCCCTCCAGGATCCCTAGCAGAGGCCTCCCCCAGATGTGCTACCTGAGACCCTCCAGGATCCCTGGCAGAGGCCTCACCCAGGCGTGCTACCTTAGACCCTCCAGGATCCCTGGCAGAGGCCTCACCCAGGCAAGTTACCAGAAATCCTGAATCAGAGATGCCGGGATTGAACTTGGGGGGTCCCAAGTTCAGTCCCCAGTATCTCTGATTCAGGATCTCTGGTAGCACGCCTGGTTGAGGCCTACAGGCAAAGCATGCATTCTACCACCTGAGTCACAGCCTACCTCATGGAAAAAGGTACTGTGAGAGGACTATGTATTGTGCCTTAGAGGTGGGACAGGACATTGTAAATAAAAGAACACAGATGGCTGGAGAGTGAGGTGTGCTTGATTTGGCGGCTGGATCCTGTAAAATCTAGGGCTGGCTGACCTGGTGTTACAGGGTAATAATCGTAATGCACATGTGTTGTCCACTGGCAGTCACTAACCAGCACATCTGCATTAGGGGCATGCTATGCGCCACATTACCCCTTGGGGATGCCGTGGCACCAGCGTGGAACGTCACCTACCATGGGCAGCTGTGGCAAGGAGAATGTGTCTGGTCACAGCCACTGCTTTCAGGTGGTTTGTCAGTTACTTTGAAGCTTGGCAGCGGTCCCTTGGTCTAAACAATGTGGAAACCACTGCTTTATAACCGTCGGAAATGAGAGCAAGAACAGTCATGCCGAAATACTGTTGCTTGCTCTTCCCTGCATGGTTGGAAGCTCCTAGGTAGCCATTTCTGGTCGGTTTCCTTCTGAGGAGAGAGGCTGACTTGTTCTAGAAATCCATTGATCCACAGATTTATAGGCTGAGGTAGAGCTGAATGGGGAGCAGCCGACAGCACTTGCCAAGCAGTCCAGAGTCATCCCCACCCCCCACAGCTAAAATGGGTCATTCCTTTTACCTTCGCAGAGATTCTCGGTGGTTTTGGAATGACGCCTGGAAATCCACCCCCGATTTTTAACCATCCCAGATCCCCGTGCTCCATTCCAAAGCTCTGTAATGAGCAGCTATGGGAGCCCTAGAGCCCTTTGCAGTGGGTGCTGCCTGAGATTGAAGGGAGGGCTGCCCTGCCAATCACCTCCCACAGGGATTTTAGCAGGAGCCCTTGGAGAGTGTGTCATTGCCAGCTGGGGGAGAACTAGAGTCCTTTGCAGTGGGTGCTCTCTGTAACACAAGTACAGCACCATTTTCTGCACGGGCAGGAATCAGAATCCTTTTTGCACATGTGCAAAAGCCAGTTCATTTCAGGTACTGAACATGTGCCATAGTCCATGTGTTGGAACTCAACTGACTTGACCGTTCCGCATTTGGATTAGCATGGAAGCAGAAACGGGGCTGTAGTAGTGTTGGGGAGTTTGAGCTAGGTAGAACAGGGACCAGATTGTGTTTGGTCCCCATTCCATTGGATCGGGCCGGGCGAATCCACCTGAGATGGAATTCACCCAGCATGTTTCATTTCAGACGTCTGTGGTTTTCCTGAAAGCTTCTTTGCAGCTCTCTCTGCCAAAACAAAAAAATCTGTCTTTGCTACTTCAAGCATTGCCTCCCCTCATTGTCTCTTTACATTATTGTTCTTAATAATTTCTATGGCTCTTTCAGTGTGCAAAGTGCTTTACCAGCCTTACCTAGCTCACTCTCAAAGACCTACTTCACGTGGTTGTTTACAGATGAGGAGGGTGGAAAATAGTGACTTGCCCACTGCCACCCAATGAATTCATTGCTGGGATTTGAACCTTTGTCTTCCAGTTCAAAGTCCAACACCTTATCCTACAAGGCGACACGGGCACTGCAGATCTTTAGTAAAGAACTAAATGGCCCTAAATCTAGGGGTGGTCATAGCCGTATAATTCCCCATAGCGGTATTCAGGGTTACACTTTAATGAGAATAGGACACACAAACTCATCATTCCAAGGGCATAGCAGCCGCTGCCTTTCTGATTGGCTTGCATTGTACAGGGATACGTCATTATGGAACAACGCCCAAGGTTTTCAGAGTGAACCGTGAGATGTTTGATGACTTTAGAGAAGATGAGGCTGGAAATTCTCTTTTCCCCATCTTTACAGCCATAAGAAAAATAGCGTTGTGTCTTTCACGCTAGTCTCCTGTTTACCCGTCGTTTATTATGCTGTAGTTGGCAGTCACCAGACCTGACTAATACATTTGCCTTTATCCCACACGTGGCTGACCTCCTTGCTGTGCTTTTGGCTCTTAGAGGCTTGACTCTTTCCACAAGTCGTCCTCACTCTGCATTGTGAATTTGGCATCTTCTCCGTTGGCTGCTCCCTGTCTCTAGAGTGAGGGAGCGGCCCTTTCTAGTCACTGGTGAACTTAGACCATTTTGAATTAAACTAGAACTCTCTATGTAGCAGCAGGTGTGGCACTCCCCCTCAGGAGGAGTGTCTCAGTGTACCTAATTGGGGAGAATTAGCTCTATTGTGCCGCTATACGTGGGCTTTCTGGACACAGCTTGTTCTGTTTGACCCTGATTCTGGGTTAAGCACATCTGGCGCCTTGAGTCTGGCCTCCACCTCCTTTACAGCCAGTCCATTTCACTGACAATCTGTAGGGAAAGTCAGTCTCCCCATAAATGTCTATGTAAATATGTAAAGATCCCGCATCGGAGTTCCTTTAAATGACTTTGTCCTCCAAAGATATAGACATTACTGCCAATGAGGAAAACGCAGGGTCCTCCTTAATCTTGTTTCCTCCAGGAGTTCCTCCTTGCAGGCTTCAACTCTGCCCACCAGCTTCTGTAGTGAATGCCCTCTCAGCTAGAGGAGAGCACTCAGAAGTACATCCTTCCCCTGCAGCTCTCTCTAGCATACCGAGGGCTTTCTACTAATATACCCAGCTTACCCTGGATCTCTTCAGGTGTTTATTATTAAACGCTGTCCTTTTCCTCAGGAGCGCCTGCATTCTGTTTAGTGCCTTGTTGTGGCGTGACCTTTTAATGGCGTATAGCGCCGGTAGCTTTTTTGGGTGGTGCTAAAATCCCCTACTACACCTTGGGGTCATTAGTCTTCAGCAACCAGCTTCAAACCCATGGCAGGGGAATTGGTATGGAAACCACTGGAGACACTCGACTTTACGTAAAGGAAGGTTCATGCTTCCTAAAGATTTGCTTTGACAAAGGGAAGTCATGCTTATGATACGCTTAAGTAGCACGTTTTAAATAGGCTGGTACCTGAAACAATGGATAATCCCATCAAATCCGCACTGCCCTAACCACAAATGGTGGTTTGGGTGGTAACTGATACCCATTTGCACTGTTGGGTATTCTCTCATTTGAGTTTTTCGGGGGGCATTTTTTGTTTTTTCATGTTTTTTTACTTGGTTATTTCTGTATTTTGGTCATTTCCGTATTTACTGAAAATGACACAATCAAAATGACTGAAATAATAAAACAAAAAAAAAGAACAACAACAAAAACAAACTGGGATACATGAAAAAATCAGATGGGCAAGTCCCTGTTTTCAGGCCGGGACAGCATTCAAGTAGCTGAAGGGCTACCCAAAAAACCCCACCCCCAAATGAAAAACAGCCCTTTTCTGTCTGTCTCCTCTGCCAAAACTCTCATCCACGCCCTAGTCATCTCACGCCTATTGTAACCTCCTCCTCGCTGGCCTTCCCCGCTCTCACCTTTCTTCCCTCATCTCTGTTCAAAACTCTGCTGCCAGGATCATCCACCTTGCCCGTCGCTTTGACCACATGCAGCCTCTCCTCTCGCCACTGGCTCCCTCTTCCTGAGCGTATTCTGCACAATCTCCTCGTCTTCACCTACAAAGCCCTTCACAACCTCGCTCCCCCCTACCTCTCTGCTCTGATTTCCCTCCGAACCCCTGCTCGAGCACTCTGCTCCTCTTCCATCCCCTCCCTCACCCTCCCACGCCTCCCCTGCTCTCCCAACTGCCTTCGTCCCTTCTCCCTCGCTGTCCCGCACTCCTGGAACTCCCTCCCTGCCCTCATCTGCCTTACCCTCACCCTTCATGCCTTCAAGTCCCTTCTCAAAACCCACTTCTTCTGCTCCGCCCTTCCTAACTCCTGCTAATCATCCCCACCCAGGATTATCCACCCCGCCCGTTATCTGTAAACTCCCAATTTACTGTAACCACCAAGCCAAGAACATGTACCTAAGCTCTCACATCCTCATGAATGTTGTATCCCTTGTCTCTCTCTCTGTTCCCCCTTCCCTGTCTCCCCTCCCCCTGTCTTTAGATTGTAAGCTCTCGGGCAGGGACCATGTCTATCTTATTCTTTGTAAGCACCAGGTAAGCACTGGCGCTACATAAATGCTAATAATAATAATAACCTCCACTCCCTCTTTCAGCTTGGACTTAGAACTGGGAGACCAAGGTTCAAATGGTCTCTTCAGGTGTTTATTATTAAATGCTGTCCTTTTCCTCAGGAGCGCCTGCATTCTGTTTAGCACCTTGTTGTGGCGTGATCCTTTACCGGCGTATAGCACCTGTACCTTTTTTTTTTTTTTTGGTGGTGGTGCTTAAAGTGCCCTGCTACACTCTGGGTGGGGTCCTCTTAGCCATGAATTCACAGAGTGGCCGTTGGTGAGTCACAATGGGTGTTTTGGGATGAACGCAGAGGCTGGCCGCCCCCCTGGCATCCCTGCATCCGCCTACTTCCAGCCCCACCTGGTTCTGCAACAAATGGACTGGCAGTTTCCCCCGAGTCACAGTCCACCTGCACACACCCCTCCCCCAGCACCATAGAGTTGTGGGCACTTGCCTGACACTCTAGGCTGGCATTCACAATGCCATGGTGCTAAACTGGGCAAGCAATAACTGGGCACGGAGCTACACCCTGGGTCTGCCCGGCAGACAGACAGAAGCTCCACATTAGGGCGTTGCTCTGGGTTTGGCTGGCCCGCTCCATGCAACACGCTTCAGAATGCTCTGGAGCCCCACTGGCGGGGCCTCCCCGGAACAACCACACGCTGCTCTGCTGTGAACATCTGGCAGGTGGCTTCACCTGGAAGTGGAGCTGCCTTCCATCTGTATCTCTATGTCTCAGCCTCAGTTTCTCATCTGTAAAATGGGAATAATAATGACCTACCTCAAAGGAGCTTTTTTTGTGAGGGTGAACTAGCTAGGGCTTGTAAACTGCACTTTCAACACTGAAATGATAAATAATAACAACATAGAGGAAAGAAAAGGCAGCCTTTCCTGTAGGGGTGCAGGCTTCTCCCCAGGGGAGCTTTATGACAGCGTGCTCTGTTCTTAAGTGACCTCATAACCCAGAATCGCAACATCTGATCATGCCTGTTCAGAGCAGATGCTCACGTCTTGCGAGAGGTGCCAATTTCTTTTGCTCCCAGCTATAAGAGTGTTTTGGAAACACCATGACTAGGATCCCAAATTCAATTCTCAAGCAAAATTCTCTTTGGCTTAAAGTTTCTCAGCTTGCAAGCAGCTGTCAGAATAGATTTGCATAAGTCAGATCCTCCAGATGTGGCTTGAAGAATGTGGCATGTGAACGATAGGGATGTGCGAACACGGTTTGGATGTTCGGTGTTCGAACAGAACCCGGTATGTTCGGTCGACCGAACCAAACGTCCGAACCAAACGATCGAACTTCCGAACAGTTCGGAAAAGTTCGGTAAAGTTAGGTTGAGTTCGGGTAGGAAAAACAGGGTAAACAAGCCCAGGGAGGAGGGGGGATAGCTCAGGAGCAGATTTCCTGGTGCCAGGGGTGGAGAGGCTTGGACTAGCAGCCTGACTGGCCCATCACAAGCCCTCTTGTCGACGCACCCCTCTACCCAAATGAGACACGACACAGTATAGTTGGAATTCAAATGGCCACACTCTTTATTTGTAACAGATTACTTATCCGAATTGTAATGGTGGGGGCAATTCGCTCAGGTGAATTGGGTCCAGCACCCATAATAAACACATGAATACAACTCAGGGATTGGCCTGATATCCCATCAGGTACCAATCCCTCTTAACTGTTCTGAACGTCTCTCCCTCCCGATACCGCAGTCGTGGGGAGGGGGACCATGGCCCGTGTAGGCCGGAGGAAGGAGGATAGTGCCATTAAGCCGGGGACATTACATGTCCCTACAGCCCTCGCAGCACTTCTCCCAAGGGGTTGACTCCGCCACTTGCCATACCCGGCATTTGCGGCTGGTATCACTCCCTCATCTCTTAAGGAGATGCCCAATTAATCTTCTAACCTACCTAACTCAAGTGCTGGACCCCTGCCACTTAGGAGCTGCTGTGTCAACTGGACAGACCCGAACCCCCCACCTAACCAATCCTTAACTAAAACTTCACGTAATTTTTCCCTCAGGGCTGCCAGGTACCACTCGTTTCCTGTGGGAGACAAGTGTACCCCATCTGATCTATATAACTCGGTCCTCTTATGCGTGATTGCCCGATGGGGAATCGTTGCCCCGCCCACTTCTTTCAGCCATCTCCCTATCTCCCTATTCACCATTCTTCTGGTCTTGTCAATTTTACGTGGTGGTACAGAATAATTACTCCGGGAAACATAAACTTAATCGATCAAATGTCGTTCCTAATTACCCTCAACATTTGAACCCCTTTTACTTCACCTAAGTCATTTTCCCCAAGGTGGATCACTAGTAAGTCAGGCCTCACCCCTTGTTCACTGCTCAGGGTAGGAATCAACTGGTGCCAACGCATACCACCACGGCCCATCCACTTGATGCGTGCATAAGCAGAGAGACCCAGCTGCGTCCCCCAATGCGATTTTCCGGCTGCCTTTCTGGCCCAACGAACGAGGCTGTGGCCCACGATCCAGATTGTGCACCTTGGGTGACGCCCAGGACCTAAGGAGACAGAAATGGTTACTGATGCTGCAAGGAGAGGGGCGTCTGGAGGTATGCCCTATAAGCCCGGCTGTGCCACCGGCCTATCGATTGGACACCCCTCTCCCCAAGGCCTGCATTTGCAGCAAAGGAGGCCGCCCCTATCCGGAATGAATGAGTTACAAACAGCCCTGCTGGGAAACCCAAAGCTTCTAAGGTTGCCCGCATAACAGCCATAAACTGGTACCTAGTGAGGGGGGTGGCATCTGCATGACAGAACAGCCACCCAGGGAGTGCGGGTTGAACAGACAAATACTGCCGTAAGGCCCGTACTGGGCATAAATCACTCACCCCCGCCTGCGCCAAGCGCACCGTGACTCCCCTATCCCTCTGGTCAGTCTTTGAGTGGCGCAAGCGCAATGCCAGTCCTCGTTCTTCGATAGTTACATCTCCTGTTGCTAATGCACGGGCAGACCTGTCCCTCATAGAATTGGCCACCAATTCACTGACCCTAAAGGCGCCGAAAAAGGCCACTGTGAATGCCACTTTGAATAGTATGACTTCCTTTTCCGATGAACAAATGCGGGGCAGCAACTCGCACATGCGCGCGAGGATCTGAGGTGTTATGGGCGGCCTGTTGTCTTGCGGTGCACCCTGCTCCCTAGCCCACGCCTCCAACATCCTATGGGCAAAAAAAACCCGATCTGGTGAGGGGTATCCTGCCAACTGGCTCATGAATGCCACCGCCACAAGCTTTCCACCAATGGTGCTTGCCGCAAAGCCCCGTTGCCTGTTATCCAGCATGAACCTAAGGATCTGTGGTTCTGGTATGGGAAAACCTGTCTGCCAACCCTGTGAAGCTCGGTAGCCCTGAAATTTGTTGAATGCCCTCTGGTATACCGCCCTGGTCCGTGGGGCCAAGGATCCCTGTACGGTGTTATATAGTTCTACGATCCAAGGTTCCACGCCCACGGGGGTAAGGGCTCCGGGTTCTGTCTGGCTCCAGGTGCGAGTGAGCGAAATCGCTCCATCTGGATGCAAGATATGGCGTCAGCCACTCCGTTGTTAATCCCAGGGACATGCCACGCTTTAAATACTATGTTGTTACGAAGACAGGCTAGCACGAAGGCCCTGACTAAGCCCATGAGAGAGCGGGACGACTGGGAATTTATTATATGGACCAAGGCCTGGTTGTCACACCAAAACAAAACCCTGTGGTTGGCAAACTCGTCCGTCCAGAGGTGAACAGTCAAGACTATCAGGAACAGCTCTAGAAATGTCAAGTCCTTGGTGAAACCCCCCGCCAGCCACTCAGAGGGCCAGGGGGCCCCGCACCACCGGTCCCTAAATATCACACCGAAACCCATCCCACCTGCGGCGTCGGAGTGGACTTGTAGTTCAGCCTCCACTAACAGCTCGGCCCACCACAGACTCACCCCATTGTAATCAACCAGGAAGGAAGACCAAATATCTAAGTCATCCTTCATCTCCTGAGTGACACGTATATGGTGATGCAGGCTGTGGAGAACCAGCCAATTTGGTGTACAATCGTGCTAGAAAGGCTCGACCGGGGGCCACCACCCTACATGTGAAATTCAAACTGCCCACTAAAGACTGGAGCTGCCGGACTGTGACCTTACTGGACAACCTACAGTCCGCTATTTTCCTTCGCAGATCGATCAATTTGTCCAAAGGAAGCCGGGATACCCCTTTTAATGTATTCAGCTCTATGCCCAAATACTGTAGGGAAGTGGCCGGGCCCACTGATTTCTCAGGCACCAAAGGATGCCCAAACTGTCAGCCATTTCCTGAAAGGACTCCATTTGTTTTCGGCACTCATCGGTTCCAGCAGCACCCATAAAGAGGAAATCATCCAAATATTTGGTGACATCACCGCCATCGGCACGCCGCCAAATCAGCCACTCTATTAGCGAGCTAAAACGCTCAAAGGCTGAACATGAAATGGAGCATCCCATTGGCATGGCCTTATCAAAATAAAACTGCCCTTGAAATGTGAATCCCAGCAAGTGGAAGCTGTCTGGATGTACTGGTAGCAGATGAAAAGCGGACTTCACGTCACACTTAGCCAAAAGGGTACCGGGACCATGACATTTTACTAGCTCCACGGCTGCGTCGAATGATGTATAACGCACGGTGGCCAGGTCCTTCGGGATGGCATCATTG
Organism: Sphenodon punctatus; assembly: GCA_003113815.1. Taxonomy (NCBI): domain Eukaryota; kingdom Metazoa; phylum Chordata; class Lepidosauria; order Sphenodontia; family Sphenodontidae; genus Sphenodon; species Sphenodon punctatus. The sequence continues at coordinate 6,060,114 of QEPC01003143.1, read as the reverse complement.
ACTGACCTGCCTCGTGGGTATGACAAATGATGAATAAGGCGGAACTCACCTGGGGCCTTCTTTGGGACTACCCCGAGTGGGGAGACGACCAGGTCAGTAAATGGTGGTGAGGAGAAAGGGTCGGCTATTCTTCCCTCCACTTGCTCACTTTCTAATTTCTGTTTTACCACCCATTCCATCCCTACCACTGACTTTAAGTTGGACACGGCCCTATGGGGGTGGACCTCCCCGACTGGAATGCAAAACCCATCCCTAAACCCATTTACTATATAATCTACCTCCCTTTGAAGGGAAAGGGCCGCGGCTAGCACCTCCACTCTAATTGGGGTTGGGTCCCTTTCCTTGAGTCGGCTGCCCTGCTGCCCCCAGCCCCCCCTTTCCCGTTGGTCCTCCGGGGGCCCTACCTCTACCGCCCGACCTGCCCCTGGGGCAGGCCGCAGCATTGTGCAGGCCAGCACAATTGGGGCAAGAATGCCTGAATCTACAAGACACGTGGGAACATTTTCCCGTGTGATCAAATTCGTAACATTGGTTTCCTTGGCTAGCCGTGGCCCTCTTTCCTTCACCACAAAAAAGATCGTTGGCAGGTGCCACCCCACCCATTGCTAATAGATGGTCGCTGTGTGAGCTGGGGGTCCTTGCCGCATCCACCATACAGTCCAACCATAAGTCGGGTGCATGGGAATCCCAGCGCATACCCGGGGTGAAGGCTGCCCGATGACAAAACTCCTTGTTGTATCGGAGCCAAGCCGCTGGCGGACCGGACTCGTAGGCCCGGCGGACTATGTCCGCATATTTAAAAAACTCGGTAGCCCTGGCTGGATAGGCCTGAATTACGACTCCTTGATAGATTGCAAAGGCCACGGTCCAATTGGTCCAGTTTCTGTCGGCCTTGGGGCGCTTGAAGCGCTCCTTTTCCTTCTTATCGTCGGCTTCCGCCGGGTCTACAAGTGGGTCGCGAAAAAGGAGGGCAAACAGGTCCACGAATTCGCCTCTCCATATCTTTTCGCACGTTGCTGGCAAAAGATGTGCCCCAATAGGGGCGGACACTGACGCATAGCCCACCCCAGGGAAAGTATACTGTCCCGTAACTAACCCAGGGTTATACCCTGGGGCCGTCTGAGTCCCTTGGCTCCCCCACACCTGCAACACCTGCCCTGTGTAGCCCGGGGCCGTCGCTGCGGGAGGGGGGAGTCCGGCCCCCACCAAAGGAGGGAGAGGGCGTAAGGCTGGCACCCACGCCCCGTTCCACCAGATCAATTGTGCAGCCAAGTCCCCAAATGAGGCTGACCTGCTCCCTGCCCCTGGGGCAACGGGCCCAGTGGCAGGACCAGGATAGTGCGCGAGCCCTGCCACCCAGGGTGCTCCATAACTGGGGCTCAGACCACACCCCGCCCCCGGGTTTACCCCCCATCCCGCTGAGGGGTATGCCCCAACACTCGTGCTTGAATTACCCATGGGGGAACAACCTGGCACCGTACCCGGCACTGGATCGCCTGCTGCCACGTCGCTCCTTGTCCCGCCCCTGCTGCGGCGCTCCGCCATCTCCCGAATGGCTTGCTCCAACACCGCTACTCTGTTGCGCAACTCCTCATCATCATCGTCCTGCTGGGGCGCTCGTGATTCCGAAGACTGTCCTCTTCCGTCCCTGTCTCCGACAAATGAAAGGGGGGGGGAACCCGCAACCAGGCCCCATACCCGCACCGGCAGCAGGCATCCCTGTCACGCCCTGAGGGTAGGCCATCCCTGTCACAGGCAAACCCCAGTCCCCCACGATCAACCCTTGTTGCGTCCCCTGTGCCTGAAAGCCAGGCCATGGAGCACTCAGAGCTTGTACCCCCTGTGCCTGGAAGCCAGGCCATTGGGCACATTGATCTGGCTGGGTCATTTGCCACTCCCCGGGGTCAGGAGGGGTTGCAGCCTCCCCGAGGCCAGCCCCCAATCCAAGTGGGGCTTGATTCCCTTCTGGGGCTGGTGAGCGCGGTTCAACCCGCACACGTCGGGGCACAGGGGGGTCTTTGATATAGCGAGCCGGGGTTTTCGTTTGCCTGCCCCCCCTATGAGGGGGCGGAGGTGGCTCGGTTCCTCCTGTCGCACCTACTCCTCCCATGGGCTCAAGTTGTGGGGGGTCCCTTACCTCCCCCATGCTGCAGAGAAGCACTTCGCACCCCTCAAGTCATTCATGCAGGGAGGGCTCCCCAGGTGGGGGGTGCCTGTCGCCTGCCCCCTGCTGCTCCCTCTCACTCTTGTCAGGAGGCTGCACACCCCCGTTATCCTGGGCCGCAGGGCCCTGCGTGCTTCCCTCAATCCCAGGCATGGGACCCCCAAAGGCCTCCTCTACCCCAGCGGGTGCAGGGGTGGGTGGTTGCACTGCTTTTTTGCCCCCCCCCCGCAGACTTATTCCTCTTCTTCCTGGCACCCATCTCCAGCCCTCAAGCCTCCTACCTGTTTGGTGACCAAGGTGCCCTCCATGTGTGAGGTTGTGTACACCTGGGTGGTCTGTACAGCCCCCCCTTCACTGGTGCCCCCCAGTGATAGCGCTACCTGGTGTTGGGCACGCTCAAGGGCCTCTATTCAGTCAGACCACTGCCGTTCCCAAACGTGCTGCTCGGTTCCCGCTGCCTCCTGACTGAAGAGGCAAGCGGGAGAGTTCGTTCTGTGCACCGCCCCTTTCAGGCGGTGCACCAATCCGCTGCGCGTTCTTCACGCTCTTCCCAGCGAGGGTCGCCTAGCAACCCTCGCTGGAACCAAATCTTCCCGCCATGCGGGCTTCCTTGAATTTCACCCCCGCGGCACAACACACTGCCGCGGGGGTTGCAAGTGACCCGGGGAGAAAGGAAGTGGTGCTCAAGGAGAGCACCCCCTCCTTTTTTGTAAGGGTCGTGTTCATTGCGTCCCCTGCTGGGGCGCGACAACTCTGTCTTTGCCGCCAACGGGTGGCCGCGAAGGGGAAATTTGCCTCACACCACTGGTTTCGAAGGCTGCCATTGACCACACTAGCCTGCACAGAGCCAATAGCGCTTGTGGAAAGGTGGGCACAGCAAAGAAACAAAAGTCATTGCCCTCCCCCCTTCCAAATCCTCCTGAACTAGCCACTGATCCTTTCAGCAGCATTGTCAGAAGTCTCTCTCTCCCAACAGTTTGTGTTTCCTCCCCAATCCATTGCCATCCTCCTCCTATTCACCCATTCCCACACATTTACCTACCTAGATTCATTTATTTACTTTAAATTAGATAGATTTAGGAGTTATTTTTTGTTTTTACTCCTCCCTGTGTTCCCTGTGTTCAATCTTCCTTCCTCCCTCCCCCTCCATTGAATCTTTTCCCTCTCCCTCTTATTCCATCCCTGATTCCCTTCCCCTGTTTTTGATTCATTTAGAGTAGCATTCAATTGATTTAGGTTTCATTTCAGTTTTGTACCCCTCCCTGTGTTGTTTGTGATTCTACCCCATCAGATAGATAGATAGATAGATAGATAGATGTAGGAGTTAGCTCAGTGATAGAGATAGTGTTTTGTTTAGTGATTTAGTTTTAATATTTAGTGTGTTTGTAGGAGTAGGCCTTTGTAGTTATTAGATAATCCATTTAGTTCCTAGCATTTAGAATAGTTAATAGCAGTTAGACTTAGTTTAGATCCATATAACATTAGGTTAAAAAATTGAATTAAAAAATAAAATATAAAATCTCTGTGTCCTATGCATTCTTTTGGAGGGACAAATGGAGAAGGGAAGGAGAGGCTGGTCTGCTGCCCGTAAGGCTGGTAATGGGGCACGTGGCAGAGGGGGAAGGGGCAGGGGCTGTACCAGCAGAATGACAGCAGGCAGCAGCAGCAGCCCGAGCCCATCACCACGTCCCAAGCTTCGTAGGCCTGATTTTGGCCCACAGGCTTCTGAGGCTCCCAGCACTAGTGGCACTAGGGGGGGAGAGTGAAGCAGACAGCAGTTCTGTGGAGAAGGTATCTGCCGGTGCTGAGGCGATGGCTGTCCCTCAGCGAGCTGTGTCACCCCTATGTCCTGCCCCGGCTCCCAGCAGTGCATCACTTGGTGCGGGCCAGAAGGCAGGAGGGGGCAAAAAATCGTTGGTCTGGGAGCATTTTACGTTGGTGCGGGCGGACGATTCCCGGGAGGTGCAGTGCAGTTTGTGCCAGAAGGTGGTGAAACGTGGGCAGGTGCTCACCAACCTTGGCACAACTGCCAAGGTGAGGCACCTCAAATCATGCCACAGCGCTGTGCTGCTAAGCGGGAAGGCAGGGTCAATGGACGCCAGTGGGTTCCCGGCTGCAGCGTCCAGTCGTACGCCTCAATCAGCGGGCAAGCGTCCTGCTCCAACAGCTGCCTCTAGGAGCAAGAGCAGTATTCCTGCTAGGGTGGAAGAACAGCAGCAGCAGCCTCGCCAGCAGCATCAGAGCACCATGGAGGAGCTGGGGTGGGGGCAGCTGGCAAGTCAGCCGGCAGCTGCAGGACGTGGTGGGTGGCGTGGCTTTCAGGAGAACGCCATGCGCCTATTGGGGGAAATGATAGCCATGGATGGGCAGCCCTTCTCCGTGGTACAGGACATGGGCTTTAGGCAGCTGATTGGGTTCCTGGTCCCTAAGTTTCCGCTGCCATCCCACAGCACCCTAAGCCGTAATGTTGTAGCAGCCCTGTACCGGGCTCTAAAGGAGCGGGTGAGGGAGCAGCTGGCTTGGGGGGGATACTGTTTCCTTCCCCGTGGACCTATGGTTCACCAGGAACACCAAGGACATCTACCTGGCGCTAATGGTGCACCCGGAGGCAGCTTTCAGGAGTGGCAGGAGGGGTCCCGAAGCAGGGTATCGGTGGGCCCTGCTTCAAGTGGAAGTTATGGATGTCCCCCACACCACAGTAAACATTGAGGCAGCCCTGACCACCATGTTGAGGGAGTGGGTCACGCCAGGTGTGGCCTTCACCAAGGGATGCATAGTGACGGACAACGCGGCAAACATAGTGAGGGCAGTCCATGATGGTGGGTTCACCAGGATCCCTTGCGCCATGCACACCCTTCAACTGGTGGTCAGGGATGCTCTGGGCTTGGGGGAGAAGGGGATTGGGTCGGGCACCCTTAGCTCCCTGATAGAGCGGGGGAGGAAGCTGGCCAGTTTTTTAACCGGAGCATGAAGGGCAGTGAGCTCCTCTGGGCCAAGCAGGCAAATCAAGGGTCCCCAGTGCACCAGGTGGAATTCCACCTTCCTGATGCTCAAGCGGCTTGTGGAGCAGAAAGCCGCCTTGCATCAAGTGCAACTGGTAACAGACAGTGGGGCACCTCCAGGGTACAACGGGGTGGAATGGGGCATCCTCTCCCAAACGGTCTTTGTTCTGAGACCGTTCCTAGCCGTGACGGAGACCATCAGCTCCTCCACGGCCAGCATCAGCCAGGTGACCCCTCTGGTCCAGAGTCTCCTCAGGAGGCTGGAGGAGATTCTCCAGGGGCAGGACGGTGGCCCTGAGGGCAGGAATCTGGGGTCTGAGGCGGTTGGCCTGGCGCGGCAGCTGAAGGCAGGGCTGACGGGGCGGTTTGCTGAGCTGCTGAAGCGGGAGGAATATGTGCTGGCAACTATGTTGGACCCCAGGGTCAAGGGCAGCGTGGCACAGCAGACAGCAGGCTACGGGTACTGGAAGGCTGAGCTGGTGGAGAGAGTCTGGCGGGCAGAGAGGGTGTTTTGAGAATATGCGGCAGCGGCAGCAGCAGCAGGACGCCCCTGGGGATGGTGCGAGTGGGAGCAGTCACCCCTTTGTCTACTTTACTTTACTTTATTGACGGCACTGGCTTTCACCATGGTCCAACCAACAAAACAACAAACATACAAAACTAAATTAAAAACATCCATAGAGTATAAATAAAAATAACAATAAATATAACAATAAATTATAATTATATAATTGCATAATTTAAGAATCAGTCATTAATACAGCCCAGCCAGACGGGGTAAGGACAGAAAGAATATTGTCCAAGCAGGAGAAACCAATGTCCTTCACACTTAACTTTCCAACTCCCTATAATCAAAGGATCCCTCTTCTAGTCGCAAAGCGTTAATACAACAACAGCAAGATCATTGATATCAACCATTTAGCCCATGTCAAGAGGTCCATCCAGGCTCCTGCATAAATCAGTTGCCAGCCAGCCCAACAAGATCCTTACAATCTCAGGACAGCATTGCATAGCCATCCCTTTGAGCCAGTGGGGTCTATCCCGGCCCCCAACCCGAGCAGCAGCAGCAGCAGCAGCAGCAGCAGAACCCCTATCGTGAGCAGCAGCCTCAGATTGATAGTGCAGGGCGCTCTGGGGAGCATGGGACCGTGCACAGCAGGGCAGGCAGTGTGGCTGAGGGCAGTGGTGGAGGCGGTGCCCCAGCAGAGCTACATGAGGGAGTGTGACAGCGCCTCAGCAGCAATGGAGACCTACCTGGAGGAAGAGCCCTGCATTGAGCCCAGCAGCAATCCCTTGGCCTACTGGGCCGGCAAGACCAACATGTGGCCGGCTCTGTCCGAAGTGGCCACGGGTAAGTGGCCACCTGATTCAAGGAGTGGGCCACATTCATCAGCTGTGTGAATGCATTGCTACAGGGCAAGGCAAACACGGATTAAAAGAACAAGTGGGGAGTTTGAAAGGTGAGGGGAAGGTTATTGTGTGAATGCCAAATCTTAGTGTTCGAGTCTTGCTTGGTTTTGATCCAGAGCTTTCAATGACTCCTCCGGGCAGAATGACTGCACCAATTTGTTTTTAAAGTGGAAACCCCATGTGAGAATTTCTAGGCTGACTCCTCCATCTGCTGTAATTGGTGTAGCCCCTTTGATCAGAGTGGAGCTAGGCCATTTTATTCTTGGCTCAGAAATACAAGTGGCTATTTCTTTACTAACAAATGAACTTAAAAAATATAGCCAATAATAACCAATGGGAGATTTCAGCATAAGAAACCAGCTTACACTGGCAGGAACAGGACAAAATGTTGCTGTTACAGTGAGCATTTTTACACACATGTTAAAGTTCCGGATGTTTCAGTCTTCTGGGTTTACAAGTCTACAAGTAAGTTCCGGATGCATTTTTCACGCACATGCTTCCCTGAGGCAGTTCCTGGATGCATTCTTCACACAAACACTGCCCTGAGGCAGCCTAAAGTAGCCGCAACTGTAGACGTGAGGGGCTGCCATGGAAACCAAGTGACCACAGCTGCCTGGAGCAAAGCAGTTTACCAGGAGAACTTTATACACACAAAGGTTCTGGGAGAAGTTCTATGCAGAAGTTCAAAGATCCGGATGTTTAAGATCTGGGTGAGTGATTTAGACACAATGAGTCATTTAGACACACAGAAAGTTCAGGATGTAACAGCAAACATCCAGGAGAAATGTGTGTGTAAAAACACCCACTGATGTACCAGGGTTTGTGCCATTTGTGGTGTTTAAAGTAGTTACGAAAAACAATGAGGCCCCATTTGATTTTGTGACTGTTATGAAAAGAGATGAATAAGAAAACGATTATCATTTGCTTTCATCTGTTTTGGTTTTATTTTTTTATTTTAGCTATTAAAAATAATAAAAAATTTAAAAAACCACTGCGCATGTGAAAAATGGCCATTCTAGGCATGTGCAGCCCTTTTCCAAAACAGCACTGATGCTGCCGGTGCCATTTTCGGAAAGGGCTGTTCATGCGCAGAATGGTTGGACAGTAATTTAAAAAAAAAATTGGGCCCCTCATACCTCAGGGACCGCCTCGCCCTCCACGCCTCAGAGCGGCTCCTTCGGTCCGCTGGGGGCGCCTTCTTGGAGGTCCCCCGCGTTAAACGGGGGGTCACAATGGAGAGGGCGTTCTCGGTGGCCGGGCCGTGCCTTTGGAACTCCCTCCCAGAGGAAGTTCACCTGGCCCCAGGCCTGTTGACATTCCGGCGAAGTTGCAAAACCTGGCTGTTCGGCCAGGCCTTTGGGGAGGGGAGGGGGAGGGGTTTTAGCTCCCCCACCTGATTCATTATTTATAGTATTTATTGCTGTTAAAGGCATTGAGCCCTGGTTTAATATGTGAATGTTTTAAATTGTATTTTATTATTATATTGTTTTATTGTTGGAAGCCGCCCCGGGGCTGCTTTAGCAGGAGGGACGGGGTATAAATCTATTAAATAAATCAATCAAAATAAAATAAAGAAAAAGAAAAAAAAAAATTCTTTACAAAAACTCTTGGGGGGGGGAAAGGGGTTTTGTTGTCAATGAAAACGAATGACGTGTCTGCTGCACACTCCTACGAAGTACGTCAGGGGCAGAAGTGAAACCAATATTCTTTGCAAATCCTTTCAGCTCAGTCCTAAACCCCGTGCACTGAACAAAAGGGCGTGGGTGTAATTTGCCTGCAACCCGTGTGCAATCTGTACACTGTCCCTGTGGTAGGAATGCAACCTGCGCACAAGCCGGGCACACAAGCGGCACAACTGTGGAGGTGTGAGCTTAGGATCAGGCCGTTTGGGAGAGTTTAGCTGGCAGGGATAGGTTTGGGGAGTGGTTTGAATTGGAATTTTATATAGTTTAATATTTTTACTGTTTTTAATCATTTTTAGTACATTTTATGTACTCTCTCTCTCTCTCTCTTTTTTTTTATGTTGAGGGCAAGATAAAAATCCAAATAAATAAATACTTGGCTTGCTTCATATGGCCCCGTTGTCTTCATATGGCCCCGTTGTCTTCATATGGCCCTGTTGTCTTCATATGGCCCTGTTGTCTTCGTGACTCCAGTGTAGGCAGTGCTTAATTTGTAAAAAGTTATAAAGAGAGAGAGAAGGAAGGGACGAAGCAGAAATTCCACCCGTGCTTTATTTATTATTATTCAATTTATTTATTAGTTATTTATTTATATAGCACCAGCTGTGTACCTGGCAGTGTACAATCAACAGTTATAGACAGGTCACTATCCCCAAGAGGCTTACAATCCATGGGTGTTTTTAGACGAGAGATGCAGGCCGGGGGGGAGGGGCGAGGGGCGTGATTGGTGCAGGGGGAGGATGCGGTGGCACCATACACAGGGAACGCTTCATACAAGCAGTCACACTCACAGCTGTCCTGCCTAAGCACCACCTACCCTGTCCGCACGCAGGGCACTCTGGCTTTTTGCCGAAAGCCCCGTGAATGAGGGGGTGGTGGTGGCGGGGATGCAAGGGCGGAAGTGCACACCGCCCTCCCTCCCCTCCCACAACATTTAGATGAGACGGGCCCCGCACAGGGACAGGAGGTCCTTGCATGGGGTCGTTTTGTTTAAAAACACCCCAAGAGACAAGGTAGGGGGAGACAAGGGAGAGGTGAACATTGGGAGAGACAAGAATACATTTGTGAGGTTAAGAAGTGCAGGTGCACGTGTTTCACGTAGTTATAGGGAACTAGATTCTGAGTGATGGGGAAGAGGCTGCAGTTTCACTCATGACAAGCTAGGGAAGGCTTGACGGAAGAGGTGGGTTTTTCTCAGGAGGGATTTGAAAGTTGGGAGGGAGGGAGAAGAACGGATGTATCCAGGGAGGGAGTTCCAGGCATGAGGGGCAGTAAGGGAAAGCGGCGAAGACGTTTAGAGGAGCAAGGGGATCATGAGCAGGCAAGAGTGGGGGCAGAGGAAGAGCGAAGCTCCCGGGCAGGAATGTGGTGGGATACAAGAGCAGAGAGATATGGGGGAGCAAGGCCATGAAGAGCCTTGAAGGCGAAGACCAGGAGCTTGTGCTGAATGCGTTCCCGTAGAGGGAGCCTGTGTAGGGCAGAGAGGAGGGGCTGAACATGGTCTAAGTGATGGGCAAGGTGGATGATTTTGGCAGCGGAGCGTTGAACGGAGATGATGAGGCAGGCAACATCAGAGCAGGGGAGACAAGTATGGAGGAAGTTGCAGTAGTCAGGGCAAGAGATGTATAGAGCAGGGATCAGGACTAGGGTTTTTGCAGTGGAAACAGTAAATTAGGCAGATATTGCCCAGCAGGAAGATCTTGCGAATAACTCCTCTCAGCATTTAGGATCATGGGATCCTGCTTCTTAGAGATCTTAGACATCTTTTAACATCGAGTATTTACATATTTCCTTGCTGCGTTTTCAATCTTTTGACTCTGCATTACTGTGTAGGAGGTTTGCATGGACTCCTCTTAGCTCTCTTGCAGTCTCGTGAAAGTAGAGGACTTCCCATATGTTTTGTTTTACTTCTCTTTTTATAGTGAACTAAGGAAGAAATGGATTCCTTCCCCTTTTAGGGGAGAAGGGTCTGCTCCCTAACATATAGCGGTTGATATTTTTTTTATCTACCAGAGATCTGCATGTTGTTAGATCTGTGGCTATATTCGGTTTTTTAGCTTTTTGTGTGCATAAACAAATTGCTGCTTAGCAATGTAGCAGATTATATTTTTCTGTTTTATTGAATTATTTTGTGTTTTACTTATTTTTCTGGATTGTACAATTGGCTAATCACTGAATAAAGTTTACTCCTACTACAGTGAGGCAGGATGAGATTTTAGCAATATTATACAGAGTGAAGCAACAGGATTTAGCAACAGCCTGGATATGAGGTGTAAAAGAGAGGGAGGAGCCAAAGATGAATCCCAGGCTACGCGCCTGAGGGACCAGCTGAATGATGGTGACAGACTCCCTCAATGGAAAATGAGAGGGAAGTAGAAGGGGAACTTTTTGGGGGAGAAGAGGGGTTTGGTCTTGGCCATATTAAGTTTGAGTTGGCGTGAGACATTCAGGCAGAGATGTCTGCTTCGTTTTTTAGCTTTTAGCTTGGCAGCTTGGTTTCTCTTGCTTCCCTTGTGTCAAGGGAACTACATTGACACCCCCTGCCCCTCAGGCAATGACTTCTCCTAGGAGCCACTGTACAGGTGCCTGGGAGCTACATGCGGCTCCTGAGCTGCCATTTCCCCCACATCTGGTATAAAGCTTCTTTCCGTAGAAAACCAGGCTAAAAACTCTTGGACTCTAGGAATAACAATCTCATGTCATCCGGGATGTCTCATGTGGAATCCCACAGGATTCCATTCTGCCCCCTCTCCTGTTCAATGTGTACATGCAGCCGTTGGGCGAGGTCGTGAGGAGCTCTGGAGTTCGGTGTCATCAATATGCTGATGACACCCAGCTCTATCTCTTTTTCTTCATCTGACCCAGACCCCACAGTCTCGGTGCTCACACGATGTCAGGCGGCTGTGGGGGGCTGGCTGAGGGCGAGCCGGCTGAATCTGAATCCCGACAAGACGGAGGTGATGCTAGTGGGGAAGGTGGTGGGTGTGATGTCCTCCATCATTGACAGAGTTCGCTCCCCATTGGTTCCCCAGGTTCGGAGTCTAGGGGTGCTGCTCGATGTGCAGCTCCGCCTAGATACCCAGGTTGGAGCTGTGGCGAGGAGCGCTTTCCACCAATGGTTTAGGCCGTATGCCTCAGACTCCAAGCTGGTCACTATCATCCATGCTTTCATCACCTCAAGACTGGACTATCGTAACGCGCTCTATGCGGGGCTGCCCATGAGGACAATTTGGAGGCTGCAGCTGGTTCAGAATGCGGTGGCCTGTCTCCTGATGGTGCCGGGCTGCCGGAAGCATATTACACCGGTGCTCCGTTCTCTCCACTGACTCCCTATAGTCTTCCGGTCCAATTCAAGGTGCTGGTTCTTACCTATAAAGCCCTACATGGCTTGGGCCCCATGTATCTGTGGGATTGCCTCACTCCCCGTGCTCTGGATCGCTCCCTGCGGTCAGTCGGGAGTGAAGTCCCCCGTGTTTCCTGGGGGGCGACTATGAAGAGGGCGTTCTCGGTAGCTGCACCAAGGCTGTGGAACTTCCTCCCGGCGGAGGTTCAGGTGGCATTGCAAGACCTGGCTGTTCCTCTGGGCCTTCGGCGAGGGAGATGGGTGAGGGTGGGTCTTTATTTATTTTTAGGGGCAGGGTATCCCTTGCGGGGATGCCTCTCCCTTCTTTCTCCCCATTGATATTATTTTCTATGGTTTTCATTTATTTTATATGGATTTTATGTGTGTTGTATATTGTAAGCTGCTTCAAGCTGCCTTGGCAGGAGGGGCAGGATATTAAATAAAATAAATAAATAAATAAATAAATCTGCAGCACTGCACCCAGCCCTAATGATAACATCACTGAACCTTTACATTCAGATCAGCTAATGGGCCTGATCAGTTCTCTGTCTTTACTAACTGGAAAATACTTTCAGTAATGTTGCTTGTGGAAAGCCAGTTGATTAATGAATTCAGCTTCTTAAGACTCCCGTGCAGGAGGAAAATCATGGAATTTTTGCTTCATATTTTACAGTTGGAAGGGGCCTCATCTAGTCCACCCCGTATTCTACTCCCATTTTGTGACTGGAGAAAAGGAGGCCTGTTGGAGTCATTTCCCCAAAGTAACATGACCTTGCGGTAAACTACCGTGAAAGGAAATATCTTGAGTGAATCCAAATTTTGACACAATGGATAGTTGTATCCATTTTAGCAAAGTGAATATGAAGAAGCGTTTGCTCTCCACATTGTTTGTGCTTCTGAATATTTGTTTCAGTATTCCATGTTTGGTATTAGGTAGGCCTGAAATGGATAGTGGGTTTATTATTCACAAGTATTAGTTGTATTTTCAGGTAGCCCTTTGAGTACCCAAATAATATCCATGGCCAAAATGGATTCATTTTTATTAGTATTTTTGTTAGTATACTTTTTAAAATATTTGTTTATATTCTTGTTAGTATACCTATTTTTGTTATTATACATTCATTTGGGGACAATGGGGCCGTTGCTGGCTGAGGTGGTCAACACCTCCCTGTGGGAGGGCAGAGTGCCGGACTGTCTCAAGGAGGCAGTGGTGCGGCCTCTGCTCAGGAAACCATCACTTGACGCTGGATCTCCTGCAAGCTACCGGACTGTCTCTAACCTTCCCTTTTTAGGGAAGGTTATCGAACAGGTAGCGGCTCGGCAGCTGCAGGAGCATCTTGATTGCATCGGTTTTCTTGGTCCCTCTCAGTCCGGCTTTTGTCCAGGTTATGGCACCGAGACTGCGCTTGTGGCTTTGGTAGATGACCTGCGCCGAGATATGGATCGGGGTTGTTTGACCCTGCTGATTCTGTTAGATCTGTCAGCTGCGTTTGATATCGTTGATAATGAGATGTTGGCGACGTGCCTGCAGAACCGGGCAGGGATTGGCGGGACTGTTCTTGAATGGTTCCGCTCATTTCTGACCGGCAGAACCCAGCAGGTGGTTCGCAGGGACTGTTTTTCCATCATACTGAGACCTCTCGTGTGGAGTTCTGCAGGGTTCTGTTCTGTCCCCTCCCCTGTTCAATGTGTATACACAGCCGCTCGGCGAGGTGATTAGGGGGTTCGGTGTACGGTGTCATCAATATGCTGAGGACACCCAACTGTACCTCTCTTTTTTAACAGACCCCGGCCTGGCAGTCTCAGTGATTACTCGGTGCCTGGCTGTGAGGGATTGGATGAGGGCTAATCAACTGTGGCTGAATCCTGACAAGACAGAGGTGATGTTAGTGGGTAAGGCAATGGAATTGGTGGTCCCATCATTGATGGGGTCTGTCTTCCATTGACCTCCAAGGTACAGAGTCATGAGGTGCTCCTCAATGTGCAGCTCTGCCTGGATCTCCAGGTGGAGGCTGTGGTGAGGAGTGTTTTCCACCAGTTGCATCTGGTGAGATGGCTTCGGGCATTTGTTTTGGACTCTGACCTGGCCACAGTCATCTATGCCTTCATCACCTCTCTACTAGACTACTGTAACGCGCTCTACGTGGGGCTACCCATGGTGACAGCTTGGAAATTGCAGCTGGTGCAGAATGAGGTAGTCCGTCTCCTAGTGGGACTGGGCCGCCAGAAGCACATTACACCTGTGCTCCGCTCTCTGCACTGACTGCCGGTGGTTTTCTAGGCCCAATTCAAGGTGTTGGTTTTAACCTATAAACCCCTAAACGGTCTGGGCCCTGCCTATCTGTGAGACCACCTCACTCCCCATGTCCTGGATCGGCCCCTGCGGTCATCCGGGTATACCCTGCTCAAGGTCCCCCGGGTTTCTCAGGTGGCCACACAAGAGCGGGCGTTCTTGGTGGCTGCGCCACGCCTATGGAACTCCCTTCCGGTAGGACCTGGCTGTTCCAGCATGCATTTGGCAGGGGAGGGGGTGATGGGTGGGGGGTAGAGGGCGATTCTTTTCTCTGTTTCCTCCTTTTAATGTGTTTTAATTGTTTTAATTGTTTTTATTGTTGTCAGCCACCCCGAGCTGCCTGTGGCAGGAGGGGCGGGGTAATAAGTTTTTGAAATAAATAAAAATAAAAATAAATTTTTGTTAGTATTCTGTTTTGGTATATTTTTTTTCATTTTTCATTTTGGTTATTTCCAGTCATTTTGTTATTTTAGTCATTATGTCATTTTTAGCAATTGTGTATGGCAACAGTACTAATATTACTGAAATGTTATTATCAAAATAGCAAAATAACTGAACCGAAACCCTTCAGGAAAAAAAAATGCAACCCAAAATAACTGAATCAGATCCCCGACAGAATATATACAAATATTGGTTAAAGCTATAAGGAGCTGCCTAACTGAGTCAGACCAATGGTCTATCTTTGTTGAAGCACCCCCCAATCAAGACTCAGACACAACAGTTGGGTTGAACTTGGCCGCACTCTTTATTGAAAAACCAATCAGAATGAAATGAACTACGACCGGTGAAGGCAATTGCACCAAGCAATTCGGGTCCAGTATGCTAACTAACATTTTTACTTATTATCCTATATACTGGCCTGGACGTACCTTCAGTGTCAGCACATTTACGTAACCAGTCCACTCCTTCGACAAAGAAACTGCAAATGGCTGAAAGGAGGGACAAGCCCAACTGTGGGCATGAGTAAGGAGCTCGTGCCTGCAGGGTGTGAAGACAGTGCTTGTCCCTACTCACCCTGCTATAACACTGCTCCCAGGACGTGACCCTGGTGCATGCCGTGCCCCACATTACCCCTGAGGTCAGCTTCCCATCTCTTAAGCTTAAGGAGATGACTCAAATTCTTAACCTATTCCTATTTAACCTATAATAGCATACTGGACCCCTGCAGAGTGCGACAATATTGTAATATCAGCTGCATAAATCTATGCATTAGCCTTGTCAAATTGCCCGTTAGTCTTGCTATTCACAAATTTCCCTATTTAATTAGACTGAAATGAACCAGATTCAATAATTTTCAGATTGAAATTGTAATAAACCAAATAAAAGATACTACTGAACACACTGCAAATTAACCTATTTAACCTACTCCGCACTGCTGAGGAGGCGACACAAGCGAACCAGTTATCTGGCTGTTCGCCAAAATTCCTCCTCAGCTCCCTAACGGCAACCATCAAAGACAACAGTGCTAGAGGGGAGGTGGGTGGGCTGACTCGTCCACTCTTAGCTCAGAATGCCGCTCTGCGCGGCTCTCAGGGGACACGACCTGCCTGAAAGGGGCGTGTCTCCAAGTTCTCACCCACGCTGCACCACCCGCACATGCGCATTCAGAGAGGGCTGCCCGACAGCCTCATTCTCACACCCCAGCGGAGCCTTCTAACAGGCCTCTGCTGCGCAGCCCGCTCTGAGTCACCCCTTTTTGCTTGGGGGGGGCGACAATTTGCCCGTCGCTGCCATTTTGGCAGCGAAGGGGCTTTGTCGAAGCACCCCCCAATCAAGACTCAGACACAACAGTTGGGTTGAACTTGGCCGCACTCTTTATTGAAAAGCCAATCAGAATGAAATGAACTACGACCGGTGAGGGCAATTGCACCAAGCAATTCGGGTCCAGTATGCTAACTAACATTTTTACTTATTATTCTATGTACTGGCCTGGACGTGCCTTCCAGTGTCAGCACCCTTTACGCAACCAGTCCACTCCTTCGACAAAGAAACTGCAAATGGCCGAAAGGAGGGACAAGACCAACTGTGGGCATGAGTAAGGAGCTCGTGCTGTAGCAAATATTGGGATCGAGATCAGCATAAAACACCACTCCAATGTGGTACAAAAACAAAACTTTATTGGAACGGCACACCTTGGTTTGCTATTCTTGGCAGGATTATACTACACACACAGTATTATACAACTAGTCCCCAGATAAAGATATCTTACGTGTCGTGTGACTGGNATCCTGGAAGCACGCAGGCTGATTCAGGGAAAAGACTGAGAGAGGGCCCTTTGGTGCTGGAGAGTAGAGCTGCTGGCGAGCGAAGATAAGTTGTGATCCGTGTGTGCAAGGTCTGGAAGGGAGTGAAACCACGTGATTCACCAACTGGTGACCACCAGCCTTCATCCAAAGTCATGTTGTATGACCAGGTCCTTTATACAGTTCTGAGGTACAGGTCGGTAATAGCAAGATGCCATGTCATGGTGACATCACATAGTTCTTCAGCACATCAAAGGAGCGTCTTCCTGGGAGGAAGGGCCCTGAGAGTATTAGCATCTTTATCTTTCCTTGATTGTTCTTTCCTGACCTGGAAGTCAGTAGCAGAGTTGCAAATGTCCCATTTGTCTGTTCACAATGGGTTTTGTTTGTCAACTCTAGGTGTTGAGCAGGAAGCATATGTTAAGTGTCTGGCTATGCCTTTGTCCGTACGCTGATGGGGCCTTATCCACATGTTGAGTCATCTCAGCTTGAATTCCATCACAATCTCAGGCCTGTTGTCTGTTCTGGACCCTCTCTCTGCTCTTTGCCTTTGCTTGACCAAAGTTAGGTCTGGCTTTCTTTGTCCGGACCAGGAGAACATAAGATATCAATAAAACTATATTCTATTGCTACAGTGCCCACAGGGTGTGAAGACAGTGCTTGTCCCTACTCACCCTGCTATAACACTGCTTCCAGGATGTGACCCCAGTGCATGCTGTGCCCCGCATTACCCCTGAGGTCAGCTTCCCATCTCTTAAGGAGATGACTCAAATTCTTAACCTATTCCTATTTAACCTATAATAGCATACTGGACCACTGCCACAAAGGAGTGGTCGAAGAACCATTCCGACCCCCACCACCTAAAACAATAGGGATTCCAAATGCCCAGCCAGGGCAGTCAAATACATGTTGTTCCCTTCTTGGGACAGGTGAACCCCATCCGGCCGATAGAGTTTGGGTCGGGTATACACTATTCCATGATGTTTAATAACAGACCCCCCTAATTCTGTCACCCATTTTCCAATTTCCCTATTAACAGTCCTTCTGGTTTTATCTATCCTTCCTGTTTTTTTAGCCCCAGCCCAATTAACCCTTGGTATCCAATTTGTCCAACTTATATGGGCACCCTTAAATCTGTCCTTAATTACTAGTAAATCCCTCTTAGTTTGGATTATCAAATTAACACCTTTTCTATCTACTAAATCATTTCCCCCCAGGTGGACAACTAAGATATGCGGTATCAGGAAGTCCCTTAATTCAAACAACCAGGGAAGCAATTGGTTCCACTGCATGCCACTCCATCCTTTCCACCGAAGACGGGCCCGTGCATCCAAGCCAAGATGCACTCCCCACTGGGTCTGCGAGGCAACTCTGGAGGTCCAATGCACCAGGCTGTGGTCCACAATGCATACCTCTCTTTGATCTGCCACCGGAGGCAAGCATCCTGACAAAAACAATGGTCACATTAGTTCATTGTCCTAACATATTTCTTGAATGCATTGGACCGCCACCTGCCCACTGCCTTGACTGCACTGTCCGGCAGCCCTGCCGCTGCCACGGCTGTAGCCGCCCCAATCCTAAATAAATGTGTTCCGAACTCCAGGGCCGAACACCAGACCCAACTGGTGAAGTGCCGATCATAAAACTGCAGTAAATTGATGGCTAGTCATGCCGCTTCCCTGTTTATGAATAAACAAGTTACCTTGACATTGCGACCGGATATCCAAGTAGCGTCACAATTGCAGTACGGGACAGATTGCTTCTATACCACTTTCAAACAATTCCACCTTATGGAGTCCCTCTGATCAGTTTTGGACCGCTTCAATCGACTCTCCCGAAGCGGACACCTGTAGGGGAAAAAAGAGAACAGTGAGTGGCTGTTGCCTGCCCCTCCCTTCCCACCTGGAAGCAGCCCAGCTGCTTGAAAAGCGACGCATCAGCTGCCGCAGTGCCGGCGGCTGCGAGCCGAAGGGCCGAGGTCAAAGGGTGAGGCCCTTTGGGGCCCTTCGGGGATCGAAGGGGGGAGAGGGGGTAGCTCCTTGTGGCTGGAGTAATCCAGGAATGACCATGGATGTAGAATTGTGAGTCACGTCATTTACCTGTTTGCTTCACTGTATTATTCCACTCTGTTGTGTGAGGAGGCGGGGGGGGGGGGGGGG
>QEPC01003143.1:5990728-6024758 GCA_003113815.1 Sphenodon punctatus | reverse complement strand
AGGAATTCATTTATTTCATTGAGTTCAATGGGGACACAGCGCCCCATTGAACTCAATGAAATAAATCCGGTACCGGTATACCGGATTTAATCCGGGAATCCGGTTTTTGCAGAACCGGTAACCGGTAAATCCGGTAGCCGGTAATGGGCCCGGGGTCCCACCTCTAGTATTTGTACAGGAATACTGGAGACAAGTATGGACTTTTCTAAATCAAGTGAACAGATCTTTAGTGCCCTTTAAAGCGGAGATAGCCCTACTTGGAGTATATCCGGCAAGTCCGATATTTAAATTACATCAGGACTCATGCAAAACTCTGTGCCTTGCTGCAGTAAATACAATTGCCAGACATTGGAAAACGGTTGGATCCTTGCCATTGCAAGAATGGATAAGCCACGTAGGGTATCTGTTTATTATGGAAAAGTTG
This sequence comes from Sphenodon punctatus, assembly GCA_003113815.1. NCBI lineage: Eukaryota > Metazoa > Chordata > Lepidosauria > Sphenodontia > Sphenodontidae > Sphenodon > Sphenodon punctatus. The sequence goes on along the minus strand of QEPC01003143.1, from coordinate 6,024,334 downwards.
ATGGCAGAGCCAAAGAACAAAAAAAGAGGACTTATAAATATCAGTCAAAAAGTTGTTTTTTTAATCATTTTGGAGGGGTTCTTCCTCTTCAGTTGCCAAGATGATTGGTAATCATATTGTTTCTGAGTTAAATGTAGGTGCTGAGACTCAAATACTGTTGTATTACCTTGCACAGTAGATACGGTAAGATTTGTATTGTATAGATCTTTTCTGTTTTCTTTTTTCCTCTCAAAGAAAACATTATTTTTTAAAAAGTATATATAAAATTAATTAATTAATTAACAATTGATACCTTGAATTTTGATCCCTGCCTCTGAACCGCTTTTGAACAGGCTTTGACTCAGGATCTTCACAGATCCCTAGGATGGAGTGAGAGTAGACGAGACCACTGGGTTGGGAACACAGCTTAGCTGAGCCACGGGTGGCATCTGGCTCCTAGTCAGTAGCTTAGCGCTGTAAGGAAGCGAGGGGGTTAAACACCGGTGCTAAGGGAGAGAAACACTCTAATCCACTAAGCCAAAGCCCAAACCATACAGTATTAAGAATACGAAAGCTACAGGAGCACACGGCTATTGGCTAATACGAATAATTCCCCGACAGCGGTAACACTGTGCTTTCCGTAGGGCCTGTTCAGAGCAAATGACATCCAAGGCCTGTGTTTGCTGAGCAGCCCGTGGTTCTGGAGGGCTTAAGTGCCCTCAAGCTCTGTCAGGCTGAGTAAGCCTTTTGGCAGGACCCCTCCCATGGAGAACTGTGCTGGGGATTAGTAGGCTTATTCCAGAACTTCTCCGCCTTCTCCCCTGACTGCTAATAATCCTATTTCGCCCAGGCTAAGACTAAGAACTAAACATTAAGTGGTTAGAGAAGCTATTTTTTAATATTTCAAGCTAATCCATCCTGAGCTAGCGTGTCAATGATGGGGCCCTGAAGTCAGAAGCTCTGTGGCCACTATGAAAATTAGTACAAGTTCCAAGGGCTGCATAGATGTTGGGGAAGAGGGTGCTTAACCGGGGGTTGGGAGAAGAAAGAGGAGGGTACAGATTATGGATCCATCCCCCTCCTTGTGTGCACGTCCTCGTCTCTGCTTCCTTCCCCTGAGTTCAGTCTTGCAGTTCTTGGGGACAGGAACTGGATAGAGGGACCAGATCCAGAGACTGGAAGGGGGCAAATAAAAACCTTGCCACAGACTGCAATTGGCCCGCAGGACTGAGGCTCCCTACCTCTGATCTAGGACAGGAACCCATCCCCTAATATTGAGGCTTGCTTCCCATACTGGTGGTTAATTAATGTATTATTAATCATTAATCATTAATTATTATTATTATTATTATTATTATTATTATTAATATAGTGCCAGCCATGTACCTGGCAGTACAATCAGTAGTAGACAATTATAGACAAATCCCTACCTCAAGGGGCTTATAATCTAAGAGAGACAAGGAAAGGGGAGACAAGGGAGAGGTGAACATCAGGAGAGACAAGGATACATTCATGAGGCTGAAAAATGAGGTTTTCTGCCATACTGCCCCTCATGACCAACTGTTGTGATAATGCTAGGTGTAAACAGATGGATAGAAGTTCTGGGGGTGCCCCCATCACCCCCCGGGTTGACCGGTCCATCTAAAGGGGGCCCGCCAGATGTTCAACCCGGAGCAGGCTGCGGCTTCTCTGCGGCAGCCCCGTGGAACTCCAGAAGATGAAGGCGCATGCCTCGCGGAGTGGATCGGCCAAGCCCAGACCAACAAGCTGCTGCCTGTCTGTTGGGTGGAACTACAGTGTAGCTCCATGCCCGCCCATCCATCCATTGCCCCATTCAGCACCACAGAGTTGCGTGCGGCAGCGTAGAGCGTCAGGAGAGCGTGCCCTGTTGCCACCAATGGGGAAAACGCAGTGAGTGTGGGTCCTTGACGTTACCTAGAATTTTGGAGAATTCTTTACAAACTCTTTTGCACTTCCCAGCGCATCAGAATCACTCACCCCCTCAGGCTCGCTCCTCATCCAGAGTGTGAAACAGATCCCTCCCGGGCACAATTAGGCCTGTAATCAGGTCAATGATTCACAGGGGCTGAGCTCTCAAACCACCAACTACATCTAAAATAGGTGGGAAGGGTGCTGTGAGGCACCCGCCTAAACAAGAACCCTTCTCTCTGCAATCTCTGTCCATTTTTGCAAGGAGAGGAATGGAAGTTGCATGGAAGTCAATTATGACCTTAAAAGGTTCACTCCCAGCTCCCAACAACCAAAGATCTGCTGTACCCCTGACCAAGTTCCCATGAAGATGAGAGGTCTCATCCCTTGACCTTCTCCTATTTCTGTAAGATGGATTTTGATTGGTGCGCCAGCAACCAATCAAAATACAGGTGATAATAAATGTAATGGGGGCCTACTATGGTCCGCTATAGCCCTCCTGGGCCAGAGACTCCCCATCACATTTATTACCGGGCTGCCAGATGCAGGCCTGCTGCTGCCCCAACCCAGGTAGGCGGTTGTCCCAGGTGTAGTCCACTGGATGATTCCAGGACCACAGCCCAGGCCAAGGGCCGCCCAGGTGGGCCAACGTGAGTCATAGTGGGACCAGTGTGTGTGTTTGCGACCCCATCCCACGTTAGGGATCAGGGGCCACCATGACCAGCACTTCATAGCTGGCTGCGATTGGCCGCCATGGCTGCCCATCATGGTGGGAGGCGGGGTGCTGGGGGCATGCCGGGGGCGCATCTGTTCCATTCCCCTGACAGGGGTGTGGGTATGTGTGTACAAGGATGGACTCATCAGCTGGCCTGACTGGGCACACTTTTGATTTGCATGCCAACCTGACCCCACCAGGGCCACACACACCCCTTCCTGGAGCATGTAGCCGGTGCACCGGATGTACATTTATTTTCACCCTATGTATTACAGCAGTGCAGTGGGCATTTTTAAAGACTTTCACTCCTCCCACCTTAGCTGCTCTGAGTTGAGTGGCACGAGTAACAAAAAAGGTGTGGGAATAGAGTGGCATCAGGGAGCAAGGGAGAGAAAGCAGGAAAGGGAAAGGGTGTTTTCAGACGTTACGAGATCACAGTCAACCACAGTGAACCACACTCAACCCCGCGGCGGGGCCAAAGGGCCCTGAACGTCTGTTCGGTGGGCGCCAGATGTTCACCACAGTCAATCCCCAGCAGGGGACAAAATCAACCACCCTTCTGAAGGTCCGGCCTGGACCATCCCCGAAAGTGTGGTCAAAGCAATTTCCACCGGGAAACAACAAAAAGTAACATTTGAATGGCAACCACTGGGTGGAATCAAGCAAAATGATTCCCTGCCAGGGACAAAGCACGCAGCGTCGCTGCCAGGCAATGAACAACACCACCGGCCGGGGAGGGAGATTTAAAGGGCACACAGCAGCAGGGGGATGTGGCAGGATGGAGCGAGGCAGAAGGGAGAGGAGAACGGAGGGTGAAAGAGCAAGGGTGGAGGAAGAGGAGGCAGCGCAGGTGGAGGGGGTGGTCGTGCTGCACATGGAGGCGGTGGGGGGACAGCAGCAGCAGCAGAGACAGGCCGCCCCGGAGATGACAACTGGCCTGGGGGACAAGGCACCCTGGAAATGGGTAAGGGGACTGAAGGGGGGGGAAGCAGCACATGGGCAGCAAGGGGGGCGGGTGGGCCGGCAGATGGGGGGACATGGGGAGGGTCATGGGGCTGAGGCAACCTGGCAACCAACTTCCCCCCCATATGACCCACAGACACAGAAATGGGCCCAGGAGCCCAAGTCCCCAGAGGCGACGGGCGCCGCTGGCCAGGCGGCGGAGGAGGACCGGAAGGGCCCACGCGGGAGACAGCCGTACCACCGAGGGGGGCAATGGGGGCACAGGGAAACCCTGGACCTCATCCGGATGTGGGGGATCCTGGAGCATCAGCTGGAGCTAGCAGTCAACCAGAGGAACGAGTATGTCTACTTGGAGATCGTGCGGGACATGGAGGCGGCGGGGCACCACAGGACTGTGGCCCAGTGCCTATCAAAGGTCAAGGAGCTCAAGAGGGGGTACAAGGCCATCAGGGACAACAACAGGCGGCCCGGGCACGGAGCCCGGACCGCTCCCTACTATGACGCCCTGGACCGTATTCTTCACATGAAGGGCTCCATTGTCGCCCTACGTCTCATGGGGAGTGCCGTGGTCCAGGGCAGGGAACGGGCCAAGGTACCCCCTCCCCTCTCCACCCCCCTAGAAGGCACTGGCTCCAGGGGCCCCGCCCCCCAAGAGGAATGCCCCAGGACCTTGGGGACCAGCAGGCCCCCCTCGCGCACCAGCCCCCAGAGCCCCCAGCCCCTGTCCGGACTAGGGGAATCCAAGGCTGGCACACTGGTTACCCTCAGCCAGTGGACACAGGGGGACCCCAGTAACACAGAGGGACCGGCCTCGGAGGGCTACGAGACCGACATCGAGGGTAAGCAAGTGGGTGGGAGGGGAGACAGTCCGGGGGTGTGGGATGAGGGGGGCACACCAGACATGGGGCCGCCCCCAGCAACCCCAGGCACCCCAGACCATGGGAACAGGGCCCGGGGGGCTGCGGGGGACACGTTCAGCCCACCCTCACCCAACCCCTCCCATATCCCCACAGGGCATGGCACGCCCCGGCACCTGCAATAGGCGGGTGAGGACAATGGCAGAGAGCAGCTCCGGGTGCAGCCAGAGGTCTGAGGTGAGGCACACTGGCAAGTGGGGTGTGTGAGGGCACCGGGGGAAGCCAGGCGGGGGACCCAGGGCACGTGGTGTGGGGGAGGGGGGCCTGGGTGCAGGGGAATGCCAGGGGAGGGCACCAGTCACCAACCTGAGGTGGGGGCCATGACCCCCCCCCAGCCGTTCCATGGGATAGGGGGCAGGCATCTGGGGCACCTAACCAACCCGTAATGTGTACCCCAACAGGGTGACCCGACGGGTCCCAGCAATTTGGCCCCATGCCCCCGACACAACGGATGAGGGAGCACCGGGCATGGGTACGGTGCCGGAGGGAGGAGCAGGTGGAGGACATAGTCCGCTCAACCACCGAGCAGGGCAAGCGGATGATCGTGACCATCGATCGGATGGAGGTGGCCACAGAAAGGGCTGTGCAACAAGCGGAGGCAAGGGACCAGAGGCTGCAGGAGGAGGTGCAACTAGAATGGAGGCGGGAGCACCGGAAGCACAGCAGGCAGGTGGAGGCTTTTGGGCAGCTGGAACTGACCATCGATCGAATGGTGAGGGAGCATTCAGCCAAGATGGACCGCTCCCACAACATCGGCACCTCGCTGCTCCTGCATGTGGGGACCATGAGCGCGTACGTGATGACAGCCACCCCACCGGGCAACCTGCCCACCCTGGCCCCGATGCCAGGCCCCTCGGTACCCCCACCTCCGCCACCACCACCCCAGCCACTGGCATGCCTTCTGGGCCCATGCATCCACCTCCTAGTCCCTGTAGGCCTCCAGAGGGAGCAGCCACCCAGGGGGGCCCCTACGGCCTCAGGTCCGCCCTCCCTCCCACCACCACCTGCCCCTCAGGACACTGAGGTGTCCCAGGATACCGTCGGGGACATGGACAGCGGAGGGGAGGGGAGCTCCCAGAGCTCCACGGCGCCAACAGGGCAGCTGAGGGGGAGGCCCTGGAGACGTGGGGGACGTGGGGGAAGGGGGAGGGCGGCCTGAGGGGGGGGACACGGCACTGGGAGGTGGGTGTGGTGGTGGTGGTGGCACCTGTAGGTGGTGGTCACAATAAATGTGCATAGAAGGGTAAGATGGTCCCCATGTCTGCAAAGTCCCCTCAGTACATCTGGGCATAGAAGGGTGAGATGGTCATGATCCGGGCATCATGTCTGCACCCATAGTGACCCATGAAAATGTCTATGAACCACCCCCGGTGGTCCATGACCGCCAGCAGCTTCACGGAGTGGTACCCTTGTCTGCTGACATATTCCGTGGCCTCTCCATCTGAGGAGCAGAGGATCTCGATGTGGGTGCCATCCAAGGCGGTCATGCAGTTGGGGAACACTCCAGCCACAAAGCCAGCCATCACGGCCTCCTGATCCACCAGCTGGATCGCTCGGTCCAGGAGCATGCCCTCCACCGCCTCGCAGATGTCTTGCAGGATACCGGCGACGGTGCTCACCCCGACACCAAGATGCTGCGAGACGGACCGTCAAGAGTCGGGCGTTGCTAGTGCCCAGACCCTGATGGCCACCCGCTGGACCATGGGAATGGGGGTCTGCATGGGGGTGTGCTGCCACTCCAGCCAGGGCATTGCCAGCTCCGCGAGTCACAGTAGGGTGTGCCTGTCCATCCGAAAATGCGCTCTCCAGGCGGCCTTGTCCCACTGAGCCAGCGCCCTGGTGCACCCACCCCTGTGCCCGCTCCGTGACCCATAGCCGCTGGACAATGGGAATAGCAAGCTGGTCAGCGTGGCCCATGGTCTCCCTCCACTACTGGAGCTGGCCAGCCACCTCGCGGAGTGCTTCAGCCCACTGCCGGGTGCGGAGGAGGACCTGCCTGGCTGTTCTGGACATCCTCTGGGCCCTGAGCTGGGCCAGGGAGCGCCTGTGACCATGGTGGGCTCACCGGTCTCTAGCAGCGCTCCAGGCCATGCTCACCCGCAGCCGGTTGGCCAGGTGCACCTCTGCGGTCTGGATGCGCAGGAAGTCCGTGTGCGAGTGATACCACTCAGCGCAGACTGCTAGGTGCATCCCGCAGGTGTCCAACCGCCCCAGCTCCATGGTGAAAGGTGCCTCGGGTGAGTTGGAGCCACATCCATTATAGGCTGGGGCACGTGTCGCCACACTCCCATTCGCGACTTGCCTACCAGCCAGGGGGCACCAAATCACCTCTGCCCCCCCCCCCCAGCTGGCTGGGCTGGCTCCCACAGGGCGACAGGGGTGGAGCGGAAGTGGGCGCCCCATTGCACACACCTGCGGTCCATGCACGGGGCCTGGCGCATGGTCCAGCCTGCGCTGGGGTGTGTGCGCGCTGCAGCTGCAGTCCTGCTGTCATCACCTCCCACCTCTCTGTGTTTTGGCTGCCTGTTGTCCTCACCACCCTGAGCTGTGTGTAGGATGTTCTGTATGTGTGCTCGGTGCCAGCAGCTGTGCTGGGCCCACACCCCATGCCTTGCTCATTAGCCGGGCAATGTTGCGGCCTGTGACCTTATTGCTTGGCATTAGAGCTCCCATGCTTCTCCTCCTGTCCCTCCAGGGATTGTGGGGCCCCTCTTGCCTTACATTTAGTATCCGGCGCGTGCTGGACCATGACTGGCAGGGCTTCCCCAGTGCCAGCAGGTCCCTCCACCCCCAGCGCTCCCCATAGCTGGACCTTCCGCGAGACCATGGTCCTGTGTGACCTGTGGCATTCCCTGGCTGTGCAATTGCTCCTGAGCTGCCCGGACATCCTCACCGGTGCCTATGCGAGTCTGAGCTCTGGCCTGCACTACTTTGGCTATGAGGCGAATGCCCACGATTGCCGGCTGCACGCAGAGACGCTGGGCCTGCGTCCCTTTCCCGATGGACGCACCCCAGAGATGAGATGTGCGCATGTGGGGTGGTCGGCGGCGGAGACCATGTCTGCCCTGTCTGTGTACAGCCTGGCCACCTACACGGCCTGTCTGACAGAGTGGGGGCCCCGCCCTGGCCGTGTCCTTCTTTGGCTGTGTTCATGGGGCCCGTGGGTACCAGCGGTCCCATGGGGCAGTCTATCACCGCCTGTTGGGAGCTCGGTCACCTTCCGTGGCCCCCAGCTGCTGACTATGGCTTGTCGGAGCCCACCGAGGCGGAGCTGGCGGCGCTGGCTGGTGTGTTGTCCCGTTCTGATGTGCAGGTGGGGCTCGCCATGCAGGATCTCTTCGAGTCATACTACCTGGTCGCCCACCACATGGCAGCACTGGGATACCATCGGAGCATGCTTCAGTGGCCCTACTTCGTGCACCTGGTGGGCCAACCAGCCCCGGGCCCCTTTGTGGCCCCCTGCAGCTGGCTGTGAGGCCCCCTGTGCCTTCTGGGCCCCAGTTGCTGGCCCCGCTGTGAGCCCCCGGCTCCGCCCTGATGCCGTGGGTCACTGCCCGCTCCCTCCATGATGTCCTGGCCTTGCTGCTGTGCTGCCTGCTTCCCGTGGTTCCGCTGCCCCTGCCTGTGGCTCTGGGCCCTGTCCACGGGCTCCCCCTGTCCGCCTCTGCAACTGGTGTTCCCCTCTGTGGCTGCCTTCTCCAGTGGCCGTGTCCTGATCTTCGAGCTGCCACCCAGCACCCCGGGGTGCTGCTGACCTTCCTACTCCGCCTGCGATCCCTCCTGTGCCCATGCCCCCCCCTTGGGTGACTCTGTGACCTCGGGGTTCTGGGGCCCCCGGACTGCACCTCCCGGCATCCTCCTGGAGTGTGTGTGTGTGTGCATCTGGACCTGCTGCACGGCTCCGGCTCTCCTCCATTCTATCCACCGCACCCTCACCAGCGCTTGGGGTGCCTGTCTGTCTCCTGGACCATTCCCAGGCCACTCCCTGTTCTGTGTGGCCTCCCCCTGTGCCTGTGCTCTGCCCCTGTGGGGTCCCCCTGTTCCGGGACTTCTTGTGTAGCTGTGGGGGTGCCCATGCAGACTGTGCTGTTGTGGGGGGTTCTGGATGCCATTCCCCATGTCCTGCCCTGCCCCTGGGCTGGTTCCCTCCCCTGCTCCCTGTCCCCCCTTCCTCCCCCTCCCTGTGCCCGTTGTGCCATGTGTGTTGTCTGTCCTGCTGTGTCCCCCCTTCCCTTCCTTTCCTGTGCAGGTGTGTATGCGCCCGAGCGTGTGTTTGTGCTGTGTGTTCCACTGTGATCTCATTCTCTCTGTGCCTGCTGTGTGTGCCGCCTCAGCGGCTCTTCTCTCTCCTCCCCTTCCCTTCCCGTTTCACTTGTGTGGGCGTTCCCTGTAGGCGCTTTTGGCTTCCTTTGCCCTCAGTCGGCCATGTCTGTCTCCCGCCCCTCCCCGGTGCCTTCTGGTTGTTTTGACCACGGCCAGGAATCAGCATCACGTCTGTTGCGCTGCCCCGGGTCATGGTCTGTCGGTCCGATTCCCTGCTGTGGTCCCGGTCCCGTCACGTCTGTTTGGGGCCTCCCTGGACCACGGGGGGTGGGGTAGTTGGGCAGCTCGCCACCGCTGGGAATCCACTGTGGTGAATCGGGACCGCATAACATCTGAAATCACCCAAGGAAACAGATGGGAAGGGGGTAGAGACTGAGGAAGCAATGTATCTGTGTGGGTGGGTGGGAGAGCAGGTATTAAGTGCCACAGATATGAGGAAGGGGGCATGGTTTAAACAATATGAGACCCCACTCTGGAGTCAAGAATTAAGAGATAGTAGCCAAGAGGACCTGGCAGACGGGTTCAAATCCCATTTTAAACATGAACTCACTGGATGGCTCTCTGAGACTCAGGGTGAAAACAGACATGACTAACCACCCTTGGTGGTTATTTATGCATGTTGCAGGGCTGCATAGGGCACCAATATAGCCCTGCAACATACATAAATAACCACCAAGGGTATTTTATATATATATATATATATATATATATATATATATATATATATATATATATATATATATATATAAGATAGAAGAATTGAACTGGTGTGTACACTGATTTATGTCAAAGAAATCAATTCAATTTAAATGAAATAAAAGGGTTCAACACCACAACAAGTGTTTTTGACAAGAAGAAAGTCAATGCTTGACTGATATTTCATAAGCCAGGGATCACATACAAATAAAGTTATTACTGTGTTAATTGAATTCTGACCTCCCTCATGCTGGGTTGTACTTTTATAAACTTCAGCAGCAATCAATACGTCTTTGGTAGGAGTTTTTGTGCTGTGTTTTGTTTTGCTCATGGAAGAAACATCCTTCAGTAAGACAAGAATGTAACATTTAGAAGACTATCTAAAAAACAGCAACACCCACAACAAATATTAATTCTTTTTAATATTCTAATTAATATTAATTGTGAAGAATAGAAAGTAAATAAGATGTCAAAATGCCATCCGTGCGAGTTTCCAGTTGCTGGGCAGTGAACCATTGGCACTGCTTTCCTTACAGTTTCATTACCCAAGGGGTAGATGGGGGAAGGATGCAACATTGCAAAAAACCTCTCTTCCATATTAATCTAAAGCATTAAAATCCCATTGTTAGTTTCTGCTCCCACTTCCCATTTGTCTTGTTGAAAAGAAATCAACACGCGGAACATGGCAAAGCGGAGTTGGGAGGCTAAAACACTAAGGCCTGGTCAAAATAATAAATAAATAACAATTTGCACGAACGCATCAATGGGTGAAAACAGACATGACGCTAACCACCCTTGGTGGTTATTTATGCATGTTGCAGGGCTGCATAGGGCACCAATACAGCCCTGCAACATGCATAAATAACCACCAATGGTTAAAGGGTGGTTAGCGTCATGTCTGTTTTCACCCAATGTAAGCACATCAATGGCTCCAGTGAACTTAATAGGTGAAATCCTACCTCCTACCTCCATTGAAGTCAATAGTGACTTGCTCATTGATGTTATCAGATTTAAGATTTTGACCCATTTATTTATGTATTTAGTAGGGGTGGGACACCAGGGCAATTACTGGCTACCGGATTTACCAGTTACCGGTTTTCAAAAAACCGGATTCCCGATTAAATCCGGTATACCGGTACCGGATTTATTCCACTGATTTCAATGGGGAACTGTCCCCATTGAAATCAATGGAATAAAAAAAAAATTCCTCCCCCCTCCCCCTCCCAGGCTGTGCGGGTGGAAGGGGAGGCACCCACCCACCCACCCTGCCCAGCCTGGGATTTTTTTTAAAAAAAATTTTTTCTCTAAGTCCCTGCGCTAGTGTGGGCTCTGGGCCACCGCCGGCGACCCGGAGCCTGCACCAGCAGGGACTAGGGTGATCCCTGGGGTGGGGGGTGGTTTAACACACACCCCACCCCAAGGATCACCCTATCTCCCCACCCAGGGATCGCCTATGTTGCGCTCCGGGCGGTAGCGGTCCGGCTCTGGCGGCTTCAGCGCTGGCTGTGGCTGCCAGCTTCAGTGCTACTAGGCCTTCCGGTGAACTTCTCAGTTTCCCCAGAAGTCCTAGTAACGCTGAAGCCGGCAGCCACAGCCAGCGCTGAAGCCGCCGGAGTCGGACCGCTGCCTCCGCTGCCTGGAGCGCAAGGTAGGTGATCCCTGGGTGGGGAGGTAGGTAGGGTGATCTGATCCCTGGGGTGGGGTGTGTGTTAAACCACCCCCCACCCCAGGGATCGTACCTGCTGGTGTGGGCTCCGGGTTGCCGGCGGCCCGGAGCCTGCACTAGCAGGGACTTTGGGGGAAAAAAAATTTTTTAAAGCCAGGCTGGCCAGTGTGGGTGGGGGGTGTCCCCACTTCCACCCGCGCAGCCTGGACTGGGGAGGGAAAGTAAAGTGGGGTTTTTTTGGTGTGTTTTTTTACATTGCGGCCATTCAATTGAATGGCCGCAATGTAAAAAATCCAGTACGTGGGAATCCGGTAAACAGGCCGAATTACCGGGTTTAATCCGATACTGCCGGTACACCAAATACCGGCAGTATCGGATACCGGAAGATCCGGTAGTCCCACCCCTGGTATTCAGGGAGGGAGCTCCAGGCATGGGGGGCAGCAAAGGAGAAAGGGCGAAGACAGTTCAAGAAGCAGAAGACTTGGAGGTGGGTGAGGGTGTCAGCAGAAGAGGATCAAACCTTGTGGGTGGGAAAATAGCAGAAAACATTTTAACCTTGGATGATTTGAAAACTGAGAAACTGTTCCTCCGGGAGGCCACGCAGGGGAGGGCATTCTCGGTGGTCGCACCACGGCTGTGGAACTCCCTTCCGGTGGGGGCCCAGTTGGCCCTGGATCTCCCCTCTTTTCGGAGAAGCTGTAAGACCTGGCTGTTCTGCCAGACATTTGGCAGAGGAGATGGGTGAGGGGGTGGAGGGGCTTTGGGGAGGGGGTTTCCGGTTACTTTTTTGTTCTTTCCTCCTTTTAGTTGTTTTTAATTGTTGTTTTAATGTTTTATTAATTGTGATCCTCCCCGAGCTGCTTGTAGCAGGAGGGGCGGGGTAGTAAAAATTTAAAAATAAATAAATAAATAAACTGGTGACAACTTTGGTGTGGAAGCTCAGAGGTCACATTCAGCACTGGCTTAGCTTAGCTTGTAATTTACTGGTAACTTCAACCCATTCAAGCTAGGTTTAAATTGATACAAGTGCACAACTAACACTGAAATGAATATTCATTTCAAATTCCAAATTCAATGTTTTTGTTTGTTAAGGCATTTGGTATTAAGGATTGGGGTCGGTTGGGGAGTTGTGTGAGGTTGTGGGTTGGGGGAGAGAAGAGAAAAGTTTTTGGGGGGTTATGGGTAGGGTTTCTGGGGAGGGGAATGGATTTTTTTATGTTTTAGGGTGTGTTTTCTTTTTTGGAAGCTACCCTGAGTCATCATGGGAAGGACAGCATATAAGCATAAATAAATAAATGAATCAAGGTGCTGACGATGACCTTTAAAGCCCTAAATGGCCTAGACCCCATCTATCTGAGGGATCACCTGGCTCCCCGGGGCGGTCTCTGCGATCAGCTGGGGACGCCTTCCTGGAGACTCCGTTTTTTCCACCGGGTTTCGACTATGAAGAGGGCTCTCTCAGCCATCGCACCTTTGCCGTGGAACTCCCTCCCCCAGGATGTCTGCCTGTGTTCAAGGCTGGCGGCCTTCCGGAGGCAATGGAAGACCATTTTGTTTCGTTGGGCTTTTGGCAGCAGGAACTGATTTAAGGGCGAGGATGGGGGGTTGGGGGAAGAGTCATTAGGTGGGGGATTACTGGAGGGTGGAAGTGGATTGGGTTTGGGGGGGGTATTGTATTTAAAATGTTTTTATATTGTATTTTATATATTCTTTGCACACTGCCCTGAGCCTTCAGGGAAGGACGGGATATAAATATGAATAAATAAATAAATAAATAAATATTTGTTTGTATAAATATTTGGCTCCTTCCCAGTTCCTGGATCTGGCCGGTGTATCTAGTCCTTCCCTTCAAACTCTGAAAGAGTGAACTCAGGGGAAGGGAGCAGAGAGCTGTGTAGGACTCGTAGCGCTATACAAATGATAAGAAGGAGGAGGGTATATGCACACAAGGCGAGGGGATGGATCCATGGCTTTGAATCCTGATTTGGGTTTCCCCTTCCTTCCCCTGCCTAAGCACTTCTCTTAGGCAACCTCATCCCCAACTCCCATGTGGCCTGCGGAGCTTGTGCTAATTTCCAAACTGGCCTACAGGAGGGGAAAAAATCCCCTACCTTAAATGAATACGCAAATAATCTTCATGAATATGAAATGTCACATTTATTCCCATCCTAACCCAAACACACTGAATTAAGCCGTGCTGGGATATAAAACCACACCTCGGTGACATGGCTCGACTTTTGTGTAGCCCACCATTCAACTTATTTACACAAGTCATTTTAGCCACATGTTTCTACATGGATGTTGCTTCTGAACATAGAAGCAAACCCCAGACCTTACAACACCCATATTCCATTTTCCTGGTTGGATATAAGGAGCTGTTTAACTGAGTCAGACCAATGGATCATCTTAGCCCAGTGTTGTCACAGCCTGACATGGCAGCAGGGTTTCAAATCCAGCTCCCCAGCAGAGGCCCAGGCATGCTACCAGAGACGCTCCAGAGGCCTCACCCAGGCGTGCTACCAGAGACGCTCCAGAGGCCTCACCCAGGCGTGCTACCAGAGACGCTCCAGAGGCCTCACCCAGGCGTGCTACCAGAGACCCTCCAGAGGCCTCACCCAGGCGCGCTACCAGAGACCCTCCAGAGGCCTCACCCAGGCGTGCTACCAGAGACCCTCCAGAGGCCTCACCCAGGCGCGCTACCAGAGACCCTCCAGAGGCCTCACCCAGGCGTGCTACCAGAGACCCTCCAGAGGCCTCACCCAGGTGTGCTACCAGAGACCCTCCAGAGGCCTCACCCAGGCGTGCTACCAGAGACCCTCCAGAGGCCTCACCCAGGTGTGCTACCAGAGACCCTCCAGAGGCCTCACCCAGGCGTGCTACCAGAGACCCTCCAGAGGCCTCACCCAGGTGTGCTACCAGAGACCCTCCAGAGGCCTCACCCAGGCGTGCTACCAGAGACCCTCCAGAGGCCTCACCCAGGTGTGCTACCAGAGACCCTCCAGAGGCCTCACCCAGGCGTGCTACCAGAGACCCTCCAGAGGCCTCACCCAGGTGTGCTACCAGAGACCCTCCAGAGGCCTCACCCAGGCGTGCTACCAGAGACCCTCCAGAGGCCTCACCCAGGTGTGCTACCAGAGACCCTCCAGAGGCCTCACCCAGGCGTGCTACCAGAGACCCTCCAGAGGCCTCACCCAGGTGTGCTACCAGAGACCCTCCAGAGGCCTCACCCAGGCGTGCTACCAGAGACCCTCCAGAGGCCTCACCCAGGTGTGCTACCAGAGACCCTCCAGAGGCCTCACCCAGGTGCGCTACCAGAGACCCTCCAGAGGCCTCACCCAGGCGCGCTACCAGAGACCCTCCAGAGGCCTCACCCAGGCGTGCTACCAGAGACCCTCCAGAGGCCTCACCCAGGCGTGCTACCAGAGACCCTCCAGAGACCTCACCCAGGTGCGCTACCAGAGACCCTCCAGAGGCCTCACCCAGGCGTGCTACCAGAGACCCTCCAGAGGCCTCACCCAGGTGTGCTACCAGAGACCCTCCAGAGGCCTCACCCAGGCATGCTACCAGAGACCCTCCAGAGGCCTCACCCAGGCGTGCTACCAGAGACCCTCCAGAGGCCTCACCCAGGCGTGCTACCAGAGACCCTCCAGAGGCCTCACCCAGGCGTGCTACCAGAGACCCTCCAGAGGCCTCACCCAGGCGTGCTACCAGAGACCCTCCAGAGGCCTCACCCAGGCGTGCTACCAGAGACCCTCCAGAGGCCTCACCCAGGCGTGCTACCAGAGACCCTCCAGAGGCCTCACCCAGGCGTGCTACCAGAGACCCTCCAGAGGCCTCACCCAGGCGTGCTACCAGAGACCCTCCAGAGGCCTCACCCAGGCGTGCTACCAGAGACCCTCCAGAGGCCTCACCCAGGCGTGCTACCAGAGACCCTCCAGAGGCCTCACCCAGGCGTGCTACCAGAGACCCTCCAGAGGCCTCACCCAGGCGTGCTACCAGAGACCCTCCAGAGGCCTCACCCAGGCGTGCTACCAGAGACCCTCCAGAGGCCTCACCCAGGCGTGCTACCAGAGACCCTCCAGAGGCCTCACCCAGGCGCGCTACCAGAGACGCTCCAGAGGCCTCACCCAGGTGCGCTACCAGAGACCCTCCAGAGGCCTCACCCAGGCGCGCTACCAGAGACCCTCCAGAGGCCTCACCCAGGCATGCTACCAGAGACCCTCCAGAGGCCTCACCCAGGCGTGCTACCAGAGACCCTCCAGAGGCCTCACCCAGGCGTGCTACCAGAGACCCTCCAGAGGCCTCACCCAGGCGTGCTACCAGAGACCCTCCAGAGGCCTCACCCAGGCGTGCTACCAGAGACCCTCCAGAGGCCTCACCCAGGCGTGCTACCAGAGACCCTCCAGAGGCCTCACCCAGGTGCGCTACCAGAGACCCTCCAGAGGCCTCACCCAGGCGTGCTACCAGAGACCCTCCAGAGGCCTCACCCAGGCGTGCTACCAGAGACCCTCCAGAGGCCTCACCCAGGCGTGCTACCAGAGACCCTCCAGAGGCCTCACCCAGGCGTGCTACCAGAGACCCTCCAGAGGCCTCACCCAGGTGTGCTACCAGAGACCCTCCAGAGGCCTCACCCAGGTGCGCTACCAGAGACCCTCCAGAGGCCTCACCCAGGCGCGCTACCAGAGACCCTCCAGAGGCCTCACCCAGGCGTGCTACCAGAGACCCTCCAGAGGCCTCACCCAGGTGTGCTACCAGAGACCCTCCAGAGGCCTCACCCAGGTGCGCTACCAGAGACCCTCCAGAGGCCTCACCCAGGCGTGCTACCAGAGACCCTCCAGAGGCCTCACCCAGGTGTGCTACCAGAGACCCTCCAGAGACCTCACCCAGGTGTGCTACCAGAGACCCTCCAGAGGCCTCACCCAGGTGCGCTACCAGAGACCCTCCAGAGGCCTCACCCAGGTGCGCTACCAGAGACCCTCCAGAGGCCTCACCCAGGCGCGCTACCAGAGACGCTCCAGAGGCCTCACCCAGGCGCACTACCAGAGACCCTCCAGAGGCCTCACCCTGGCATGCTACCAGAGACCCTCCAGAGGCCTCACCCAGGTGTGCTAGCAGAGACCCTCCAGAGGCCTCACCCAGGCGTGCTACCAGAGACCCTCCAGGATCCCCAGAAGAGGCCTCACCCAGACATGCTACCAGAGATCCTGAATCGGAGATGCCGGGGATTGAATTTGGGATCTTACCCATGCAACGTATGTGCTCTACCACCCGAGCCATGGCCCACCCCATTGCTAGATGGTTGCCATCTATCGCCAAGAATAAACGGCCCATTGCAGGGGGGGGGGGGTGATTTCTTATTCACATCTTTTGTAATGGGTTTCACTAATTCTATAGCTACAAGATCTAGACTGCCAGGTGATCAGTTATGAGTCCCTTTATGTAGCCCACAAAAGGCATCAGTTTCAAAGGGCAATCAGAAAGCTCGCCATTGTTGGAGAACTCCCCTGGAGCTAGCTGAAGTACTTATGATTCCATCTGCTTATAATCACTTTTTATTTTATATCATATAGGGCAAGCTACTGTTTCTGCAGCTCACGCTGATGTTTCAGGATCTGAACAGCGTGTCTCCACATTACTGACGAGAACTATCACAGAAGAGGGTAATATATATTTTAATTCCTTTATTGTGTATTTTAATGTACATCATTAGGCTCAGTAATAAAAAGAGCTTCCCTACGGTGCTTTCGTAAGGCAATACCAGAATGCAGATGAAATCACACGCAGAAAATGTGACTGGATTAATAAATAAAACCAGGGCCATTCTCAACTCCTATAAGCCACGTGTTCAAAATTTGCTAAGGTTGGTATGGCCCAAAGGTTGTTACCGGCTGATAGTCTTTTGACAACTGAGAAATGTTTTGAAATGCAAGGACTCTGAGATCATTGCATCCATTTGCCCAATGCAGAGTTTACAGAGGAGTGTGAGTAGCTAATTATCAGTAAGCAGGCAGGAAGCATACTTAAGCTTAAGTAGCTTTATTAGGAAATACATGTAGGATAGGAAAGGCCTACATCTATGCTAAGTCCTAAGACTAGGTGTGTTCAGGAGGGAGGAAGGAAGCTCTCTGAGACACAAAGAGATGAGAAACCTCCTGGGGGAGGAGATTGACCAATCAGGTCCTGGCAGGAGTAGGACAGATAGGATGGGGGAAGGGTTCCCTGATCTGTCTGTCTACTCCTGCTGTTTCTAGCAAACAAACAGGATGAGGTGCTTAGGGGGGATGCAACCAAAGGAATGTATTTTTAACAAGAAATACATTGGTGGTCTCAGCCAGATGAGTTTCTGTGGCCCATTCTAGAAAGTGCTTTTTGCTTCCATTATTATGAAATCTCAGAGGGTGTTAATAAACATGACAGGGACCCAGTTAGACCAGCTTTGGCCCAGCTGGGTCAGTTTCACAGCAGTACGTTTGTTCTGGGCCCACCAGACGTGGGTCCAGTTCACTCCCTGTTGGGCAGTAGCAGCCGGGCTGGAAATGTGGGGTTTGATCCCAGCAGCCACTCAGCTGGGCAGGCGAAATTGGGTGGGAACGTCTGTTCCCAGCCCCATCCTGGCTCGGTGTGGGGGGGGGTTTTCCATAGCTGCCTGTTATTGGCAGCCATGGCTGCCCATCATGACAAGGGGGCGGGGTGATGGTGGCAGCATGGGGGTGTGGCCAGGTGGTTGCATGTCACTCCTTGCAGCTGCGGGAGCATGTGTTCCCATGGCTAGAGCTAATCCAGCTCGTGGTAGCTCCCCCCCCCCAGTGGGATGATGGCGGTGCTGTCATGTCTGTGAGCACCCAAAGTGGCTCAGATTAGAGGCCTGCTAGGTCATTAATCCTGGGTAATCGAGTGCCCTACATAACTAATCTCTCTTAGGTTCTTTTTTAAACAATGAAGTAGCAGCTCCTAATTTCTCAGCTCAGGGCGCAATCTTCTATCCATCTAAGTCAACGGGAGTTGAGCCTACCTTTTTAAAAGATGCTAACAGAGAAGGAACACAAAGATACAGGGCAGACTAGGACTGTTTTTAAAGGAGACACATCCATGCTCGGCCCCCCCACCGTCCACACGTCCAACTGCTCATGTGACAGTGGTGCATAGGGAAGTGCACTCCTGTGACTCACGCAGCGGCCACTCATGGCCACGCATGGAGCACTCCTGAAAAATCCAGAGTGCCTCATGCGAGCCAGGGTGGCCGCCTCGGTGGTCAGGTCAGCTGTGCTGGGAGAGGCTCATTTGAAGCGCTCCGCATGCATGTTGTGTGCATGGGCGCCCCAGAGCCATGCCACTCAGCAGCCACGGACCCCCTCCCAAAGAGCTCATTCAAAAACACCCAATAAAACAGGCCATCTGGCATAGCAAGTTATAAAGCTTACCTAGATATATGACTACTGTGTAGGGTTGCCAAGTCTCCAGGTTTGACTTGGAGATTCCAGGCCTTTAAAACCAGGATCTCTAGGCCAAGCCAAGAAACATTTATTTAGCATATTGGGAATTATGCGGAGTCCTTCCCCTGGTGGTTGAATGAAATACAACAGCCACCCCCTTCCTCCTGTAGCTCCGGTAGTAGAACTCAGCAAGGTTGACTGATAGGACAAGGGTTCAAATCTCAACCTTGTGATAGCCCAAAGGTGTGATTTCTTTGAAAAGCCATAACACTAACACAGGGGTTCCTTTCTGTGTGGTAAATCTCCTAGTGTCTGTGCTGTTCCTTTATCTAAAGCAAATCTGTACCCTCAACCTTCAAGTTTCCTTACAACAAATTCTGCCCGGGGCAACTTCTGGGACCCTCTTTTAATCCAATCATGGAGAAGGGCTTTGCGTATTGCTCACATAAGGAGCTGTTGGTTAGAGCGCTGCCAATGGGGCTCAGTGGCATCACCACCATTTTGGTTAAGGGTAGCAGATTGTGCATGCCTACAAACTTAGCCCCTGAGCCTGCTCCACCCCCCAGACTCAATTGGCTATTGCAGACTCAGAGCCTGACTGACCCGAGGGTATATATAAGGACTTGAGAATCATTTCTGTGCAGTGTGATGGTGTAGTTTAGTTTAGTTTAGTTTATTGGGCACAAGCTTTCGCCATTGCCAAACCATACAGACAATATAAAACATGCGCGAAACATAAAATATAACAATTAGGTAATAATATAGATCACATAATAAATTAGAGCATAGCATCAGCCAACTGAGGGGGGTCAGTAAAAAAATAATAATAAAAACATTAAACAAACCACTTTCAAAAGAAAAGAATTTTTTAAAGAAATTGTACAAGAACCATGTTATTTATCAACATGGGTTGAACTTTCTTCATCAATCAAGGAAAAAAACAGAAAAGGAGAACGGCAAAAAATATATATAATGTACAAGCACCAATAGTTAAAAATAGCCAAGAAAGATTATAATGAGCTGGTTTGTGTCTCCTTAAGAAGTCTTAAACCCGCTTCAATCTTTGTTCTTTTTTTGAAAGCAAGACAGACATAGGTTGCCACAAACTGGATAGCCTTTATTGAGGAAAGGGAAATAAAAAATTCTGGGGAAGCTACCTCACCAGCCCGTATCTTAATATCTAGGAGAGGTCTCAACCAAGTGTCTCAAAGACTATAGTAGAAAGGACATCTCAGCAAGAAGTGATCCACTGACTCCACCTCCTCTAAACTGCACCTACAGAGACGAGCCTCGTAGGGGATCTGATTGTATCTTCCTACACAAACTGCAGTTTTAATTTGTTGAAACCTCAAAAGTGTATAGTTTCTTCTTAACGTTGTATTCAGCAGTTTGTCCAGGTAGGGTTCTAGTGAAAAGTTTGTCTTTACTTTGGCCAACCACGGGGCCACCTTCCATTTACCCACAATTGCTAAATCCTCTTGCCAAGCTATATCCATTGCCCTCCAGATAAGCTCAAATTTCATATCCGTTAGAAATTTCCCCCAAAGTGAAGTAAAGGTAAACCCCAGATCTCTACGATCTTTAGATAAATAGTTCAACCAAGGATATGGCTTAGAGCCAGTATGTTCTAGCTGCTCTTTCAGACATAATACTGAAAGGATATCATCCTGCTGAGCCAATAATCTTATCCAGAATCTTATAAGAGATACTTTTCCGAGACACTCTATAGCCGTAGAACCAGTCTCAGCTCGAACAACTGCACCCGGCATGCTACTACTGACTCTCAAGAGCCTTCTCAAAAATTGATTGTGGATTCTCTCTAGGTCATTACCAATTGGGGACGGAATTATTTCCAGACCAAAAGTTAACATTGGTAGTATCTTTAGTCGGAAGGTCTGCAAGGTCAAGGAGATCCAAGAGTCTCTTGAAATATAAACGGCTTTCAGAATAGATCGTGCAATCCCAGAGGCTTTCACTGCTCTAGTTTTAACATGCTCATACCATGTACCTCTACTCGTGAAGGTAACCCCCAGATAAGTAAAGGAATTAACAGCAGAAAAGCTTTGCCCTTTTATGGACCAGCGGGCTTTTTTCTTTTTTGCTTCAGCAGTCATAATATGAGATAACTCATCAAATCTGCCACTAAACCTTTTAGGTCTTTTTCAGTTTGCGATATCAAGACAACATCATCCGCATACTGAAGCGCGGGAAAGGAATAAACTCCTATTTTCGGTAAACAGTGTTTCTCCTCTTTCAGGCTAGCAATTAGGTCTGAGACAAATAAGTTAAAAAGTAGGGGAGCCAAAATACAGCCCTGATGAACCCCACGTCTAACAGGGATTGGGGCACTCACCTCTTCATCTGGCCCTAACTTTACTCTTGCAATATTATTGGTATGTAACTGTATCAGCAAAACTAATAATTTTTCTTCAATCCCCAAACTTTTTAATTTAATCCAAAGCAGACCCCTTGGGACCAAATCAAAAGCTTTAGTGAAAGCAATAAACCCCCAAAATAACCTCCCACTTCTAACCTTGGTATATTTAGATATAATATGGGCTAAAGTAAAACAGCTGTCCATGGTTGAGTACTTGCATCTAAAACCGAACTGTTCCTTTGGAATAACATCATTCTCCTTGACCCAGGCTTCTAAATATTGCAACAAAACATTTGTATACAGCTTACTTATGACAGGGATTAAACTAATCGGTCTATAACAAGCTGGATCTTTAATATTTCCTTTTTCAAAAATTGGGACAACCCAACTGGAGCCCCAAGAGTCAGGTATCTTACATGATTCACTGCAGTTATTGAAAAGTTTGCACAGGATTGAAACCCACCAACTCGGGACTGTCTGAAGTAGTTCTACAACAATATAATCTGGGCCCGGCGGGCCTTATTCCTTCTTAGGGACATGATCAAATCTATTATTCTATCCTTGGAGATATCGAGATTTAGAGACAGAAGGTTATCTTCCAGGGGCAGGGTAATAGGGTCTCTAGCTATCTCTAATGTTTGCTCATTGTATAGGGTCCCGAAAAAGCTTTCCCACACCGACTTTGCAATAGGGGTGATCGCGTAGTTATGCCCTGGTCTTATCATCTGATCCATCAGCTTCCAGAATTTGCCTATATTCCTTGTCCGAGCAGCAACTATAATTGCTGCCCAAAGCTCATTGTAATACGCAGACCTTTTATCCCTGAATAACCTCTTATATTGGGCCCTAACACTTAACTAGTACTTATGCAATCCTGGGGTCTGATTTATAACCCAGCTTTATTTTGCTGCCACTAACCTCCTTTTTCTGAACTTACAATCTCTGTCAAACTAAGAGTGTCCTAATCGATGGTGTCTCGATTGTGGGTGTATACGGGTAAGTAAATTCTCCTTAAAACACCATACCATACCATTTTAATTTATACCCCGCCTCTCTCCCGAAGGACTCGAGGCAGCTCACAACATAATACAACTACAATCTGGGGCTATAGTCCACGCAGGGAACCCCAAGTCAATAAACAATTAACATAATAATAGCTAGAGCAATACAAAAATTTCAACATTTCAAATACAAAAAGATCAGACCCAGCAGACCCAGATATCACAAACAAAATCATCCGAGAAAATCCACCCCCCCCCCTTATGCATCACCGATATCCCATTCAATGACCTCCCCCATCACCATGGGGAAGGTCCCACATTCTTGTCACTCTTTCCCTGCTGCCACCAGGGAAACTCTCACCACCTCAATCCCTCTCTCACTGGGAGGAGGTGGCCCCACCAATCCTATATCAGTGAGCATCACTGCATCCACTTCCTCATCTTCCCCTCTCTGAACTCCCAACCCCATCCAAGCCACCCCGTCAACAACCCCTCTCTCCTTCCCCTCATCACCACATACCAACAATTCGTCCCCCTTAACTTCCCTATCTGACTCCCCAGGGGGTAACCGGGGAGTCAGAAAACACCTCAGAATATCAAGAAAATCCTCTATCATTCTAGGTAGTTCCTGTCCAGCCATTATGGAGACATACAAGTCCTTTATTTCCTTTTCATTAAACAGTTCGTATGCTTTGATAGTCATTTGATTATTCCATCTTTTCCTCACCCGTAGGAGATTTATCGACCTGGACTCCAAGTTTGCATCATCAGAGGATGATAAACCTCCCCCAATACATTCAAAACCAAATTAACACTTTCTGGCCTTACCAGCATTGAAAAATTACTAAATCTATCCCAATAATCAGTTTCTACTACAATGTAGTCTACAATACTTCTACCCAAAGGGGTCACATTAGTAAAGTCTCCTTCAAAGTCTTCTAGAGACCTACCATTTAGAACAATGAGACCCACCTTCTGGAGCAGTTTTAGCATATGCCTTCCAGATTCATTAACTACCTCACTTTTGGATTTCCTAACCGGAATTAATAAGGGGCAATCACGGCAACCCTTTTGCACCTCTTCTAGACGTACACCAATACAGGCATTCCAATCCCCCATCAGAATCAGACATGCTCTAGGAAATTGTTCTACCAAAGAGTTAATATCTTGTTCTAAAACACTCCAAATATCATCCTTATAATACGGGGAAGTCATGGGTGGAATATATACGTTAAATAACACATATTGGCTACAAGGTGCAAGGTCTAGGAGTCCTATCTGGTATTCCGTTCTAAGGGAAGAGAGTAAATAAAATTTATGAGCCCAGGTCTGTGCAATCAAAATTGCTAATCCCCCAGATATACGTCCTTTCATACCCTCCTTTTGACCTCCTTGAAGCACTATTTTAAACTTACTGATATCCAACTTTTCTCGTGATAGTGTAGAAGGGCCATGTCCTTGAGGGGGGGTGTACTCAGAGGATCAGCCCCCAAGAACCGAGGCCCAGCATGCTTCACCAGCACTTTATTCCAATTCAGTGCTAAATAGGGTGGCCAGAGATGCAAATTTTAGCGGACAGTTATGAGAAATACAGGTTGCAGGACTGCATTGGCTTCAACGCAGCCCTGCAACCTGTGTTTTTCATAAGTGACCTCTAAAATTTGCATCTCTGGCCACCCTAATGCTAATCCTCCTCCACCATATATACAGGTTACACTCAAGTTCATCCAGCCAGACACCTTACTTTCTGGCTTCCTTAATCTCTAAAGCCAGGCACCTTGCCCTCTGGCTATGGCTATTAGTTCTTGGTTAACTCTCTGTGCCAAGTGATCCCCTCTGACTCTCATAAGGTCTCTCTGGCCAGACATGGGCTCCACCTGCATCCACAGCTCCAGCAGATCTCCTCCCTGCACTGAGCACTGCTCAGCTTTTGGTTTCAGGACTGGCCTTCCCATGCCCTACCCCAGTTGGTCCTCATTAGCCCCTTCTTTGGCCCTTAGCCTGGGCTTCTTAAAGAGCCAGGTACTTGAGCAGCAGCATGCTCCCCAGGGCCGGTCTTACGGCTAGGGGTGGCCTCCCAGGGCCGCGCACTTGGGGGGGCGGGGGCAGTACTTTGACTTGATTCTATTTTTATTAAAAAAAAAAATCGGGTGGGTTGGGGAGGGGAAGGGAAAGAGAGAAGGGGCATGCGGGGCCTGGCCAGCCGGCCTGGCCTGTGTAGCACTGGCAGCGGGGCCCCTTGGCCTCCTCCACAGGGCCCCACCCCATCCCAAGTCAAGGCCAACCCCCACACCCAGCCTACCTATCCTCAGTCCTTGGTCACAGAGTCGCGCTACTCCTCCTGGCGGGTGTGTCTCCATCCAGGGTCCGTCCATGTGACCTGCCTGGCCCTACCTTCTCTCTCCCTCCAGGAAGTTGCATAAAAGCAACTTCCTGGAGGGAGAGAACCCATGACGCTGTCTGCGACTCACTCACAGCGTGCAGAGAAGGCAAGCAGCAGCAGCAGGTTGTTGCTGCTGCTTCTGGATTGCTTTGGATGGTCCGGTGGAGAGCGAGCAGAGGAGTGACTCAGGCAGCGGAGTGGAGGACTTGGAGCAACAGAGCAGATGGCAGTGATCCCGGGACTCGGCGTGGCGGAGCAGAGGAGAGGCAGTGGACCGGCAGAGGAGCAGGTGGCGGCGGTGGACCCCGCGGAGGAGTCGGAGAGGCAGTGGACCTGGTGTGGGATGGTGGGACGGACCCGGCTGGAAGAAGGTGGAGCAGTGTGGGACAACCTTGAGGTGAAGCAGCGGCAGCATGGGAGTCGGGACCATCAGCAGTGGAGGAGGAGCAGTGGACGGCAGCGGACGGCAGCGGGCGACAACAGTCGGAGGAGGGAGAGAGACATATTTTTGGTAAGTCTTCAGGGCCCAGGGGGTTGAGGGGGTGGTGGTGAGGCCTGCCTGGGCTGGGTCTGGCAGCGCGGCCAGCAAGACCTGGCGGTGGTGGTGGGGGAAGTGGAACTGTGGGGCCCGGCGACTGCGAGGCCTGCCTAAAGGTGTGGGGGAGGTGGGGCCTGGTGAGGCCTAGCTGGGTGGTGGGGGACCTCGTGGGTGGAGGGGTGCCTCGCGGTGGGTGGAAGGGGGCCCGGCGAGGCCCAGCCTCGCGGTAAAGCTCGGGTAAGGCCTAGCCGGGTGGTGGTGGACCCGCTGGGGCCTGGCCTCGTGGTAAGGTCTAGTGGGGGGGGCTGCAGGGGGCCTAATGGGCGGCCTAGCAGTGGGTGGAAGGTGAGGCCTAGCCTCGTGGTCAGTAATGGGTGAGGCCTAGCCGGGGAGGGGGGGGTTGGAGGCCGGACTCAACGAGGCCTAGTGGTGTGGGGGGAGCGGGATCTGGCCTCGTGGTGGTTGGGGGCCTCATGGTGAGGCCTGGTCTCATGGTGGGGGGGGGTCTCGCCTCATGGTGAGTCCTGGCCTCATGGTGGGGGGGGGGTCTGGTCTTGTGGTGGTGGGGGCCTTTTTGTGAGGCCTGGCCTCGTGGTGGTGGGGTCTGGTTTGGTGGTGGTGGTGAGCCTTGCAGTGGGAGGGCAGGGCCTGTGGGGCCCCGCATTTTGTCTTCGCCCTGGGCCACGCAATTTGTAAGGCGGGCCCTGATGCTCACTGCTACAGACAGCTACCAGGATTGCCAGAAACTCCAAGCTGCTCTGCCGTGGGGCTCTGAAATAAAGGATCCCCACATTATTCTACAAAGCTGTAGAATAATGTGGAATAAAATTAGGAATATCCATTATCTGCTATGGAGTGATGGATCTAGGAGATACCAACTGTTTTCTATACAGTTGTGGGTTCTGAAATAAGAGATGTTTTTTATCTTCTATGCAGCTTTAGGCTCTGAAACAAGGGATATCTATTAGGATATAAGGAGCTGCCTGAGTCAGACCAATGGTCCATTTTAGCCCAGTATTGTCACAGCCTGACATGGGAGCAGGGTTTCAAATCCAGCTCTCCAGCAGAGGCCTCACCCAGGCGTGCTACCAGAGACCCTCCAGAATCCCTGTCAGAGGCCTCACCTAGACGTGCTACCTGAGACCCTCCAGGATCCCCAGCAGAGGCCTCACCCAGGTGTGCTACCCGAGACCCTCCAGGATCCCCAGTAGAGGCCTCACCCAGACGTGCTACCTGAGACCTTCCAGGATCCCTGGCAGAGGCCTCACCCAGGCGTGCTACCTGAGACCCTCCAGGATCCCCAGCAGAGGCCTCACCCAGGTGTGCTACCCGAGACCCTCCAGGATCCCCAGTAGAGGCCTCACCCAGGCGTGCTACCTGAGACCTTCCAGGATCCCTGGCAGAGGCCTCACCCAGGCGAGTTACCAGAGATCCTGAATCAGAGATGCTGGGATTGAGCTTGGGACCTTATACAGTTGTAAAATCTGGCTGTTCGCCCAGGCCTTTGGGGAGGGGGGGGAGGGGGTTAGTGGGTTTTTATCTCCCCTTACCCTTATTTATTGTTTTATTGTGACGCCCCAGTCCTGTTTTAATTGTAGTATTTTTGGAATGTTTAATTGTTTTTAGATGTATTTTATATTTGTGTTTGTTTTTTCTGGTTTGTAAGCTGCTCCGAGCTGTTTGTAAGCCGCCCTGAGGGGCGGGGTAGAAATTTGATTAAATAAATAAAATAAGATAAATAAATAAATTGTACATACAAAGCATACTCTCTACTCCCTGAACCACGGCCCACCCTGTCCAGATTATACTTTATGTAGCTGTGGCGTTCTAATATTAGAAACATCCATTTTCTTCTATGGAGCTATGGGGTTCAAATGGACACCCACTTTGTCCTATGGAACTGGGGATGTCTGAAAAAAGGGATGCCTCTTATCTTCCATGGAACTGTGGGACTGTCAAGGGATGCCCGTTCTGCTGTATGGAGCTGTGCGTTCTGAAATAACCAACCTGGAAGGGAAGCAACCCTAGTAAGGGCCCCTAATAACATCCCACTTCTCAGGGAAGAGGGAGCTACACCAGTAATGAGCTGTGCATGAGGGAATAATGGTGGAAAGTCTGCAAACTTGGATCTACGTCACAGCTCTAACTTGGAGTTGAGTTTGTGTGGCAGGTGCGTATTTTTTCTGTTTCTCTACACAATGCAGCATCTGAATAAAAAGCCGACAGGGATCAATCTGATCCCTTGATTCTCTTTTAGGAATGGCACAGAACTGCTGTGTAGCCATATGCAAGTTGGTTATCCTCTGTGTATCTCAGTTTCCACATCAGTAGAATGGAGATGATGACACTTAGGGCACACATCCTCCAGCACTAAAGTCAACGGGAGTTTGGCCATGGACTTCAATGGGTAGAGGAATGAACCCTTAGGGTGCACAACTTCCAGCCACAAACGTCAACGACTCAGCTCCAATAGATTTATTTTTAATGGAGGAGGATTTTGCTCTTAGTCATCTTTGATTCAGCGCTTTCAGATTTATAGATCAAAACCTGCTTCATGAATCCTCAAGATTTGTTATTTGACAGTAAGAAGAGACACAAGACATATCATCACCAGTTAAGGATAGGCATACATAATTGCAGCTTGGGCGCTCTAGCCTGGTTTAGACTGGTTTGAGAGAAGACTCCCAGCCAAATGCTCCGATATTTGTTTCTGACAACACGTAAAATGATTCCAGAAGTCTGAATCTTTTAATTCCACTTATTATAAAAGGCGATAATAGAATCTGGAGGACGTACTGAGCTCGCAAAGTCAATGTGGGGCACGGATTTACATTTCCGGATCTAAGCGCTTCCCAGTTATTGTTCCCTGTAGTTTGGGACTTTGTTCCATTTTTATTAAATGTATAGCAGTAGCTTGTCCAAACTCAAGACCATTGATAGGAGAAGTGGAGCCTTCAAACTAATCCTATGAGTAACTTGGATTTGTATAATTAAAAAAATAGAAAATGGGAGCTCAGTTGGCCATTTCTAAGCACCTGGAGATTTCTTTCTTTCTTTCTTTCCATTTCACACCTATGGGTACTCGCATACGTGATGGCCCTGCCGTCATCCCGCCCGGGGTTGGGGAGGGCTACTGCCACCAGGGCAGCTCCAGCGGTGGGAACAGACATCCCTGCAGCCTGCCCAGGAAGGTGAGGAGCGCCACACGGCCAGCCAGCTCCACCCCCGCACTGAAGCTGGTGCTCCACCCCTTGCCATGACAGACAGCCATGGCTGACTGCCATGGTGACCTCCCAACACTGAACCAGGATGGGGCTAGGAACAGAAGTTCCCACCCGGTTCTGTCCACTCTGGCCCAGTTGTTTGGCTGCCGGGCCCAGACTGTGGGCCTGCTTCGTTCCAGGCCCACATTTCCGACCTAGCTGCTACCCCCGCTAGAGTTTGTACCGGGCCCACAACTGGCAGGCCTGGAACAAAGGTACCGCTGTGACGCTGGCCCAGTCAGGACAAAGCCGGCCCTACTGGGTCAGTGTAATGTTTGTTAACACCCCTGGTCTCAGACACCCCCCTCACTCCATACTCCTTACAGCTGGTTCAAGCCTTAGAGAGAGAGGAGAGAAGAGAATTTCCTCCTCTACAGTTCTGGGAAAAGGAGAACACTCAAAGAGTGTCAAACACTCTTCCAAAACAGTGTATATCGGCAGCAGCCACTTGAGCGTGCACAAATCGAGTCAATGGCTGGCCATTTTGTGCACATACAATGACCCATTTTTTTGTGTGTTCCAATCAGAATGAATGATCTCCAATTGGAACAAATTAAATAGAAAATCAAATCAAAATCAGAATTGGGTAAAATTTTGGCTTCACCCCTATGAAGGCTGAGAGCATCAAAGGGATTGAATCAGTTGTTGGAGATAGGTCCATTGATGGCTCTTAGCCAAGTAGGTTGGAGGGTGTAAGTTCTGACTGGAGGGATCTGGAGAGTGAACAGCAGGATATGGTTCACCCCATTAGACCTGCTGGGTACTTCTCCAAAGCAACTGAGAATGGCCACTATCAGAGACAGGATGCTGGGCTCAATGGATCATTGGTCTGACCCAGTATGGCATTTCTTATGTTCTTGTGACGAGAAGGGCAATTTCCTCAGACCTATCCACTGGTTAATTTAACTGTGGCATAAGAATGGAATGAGCAACGCTCTCAACAGAGACACTGCACATTTGTAGAAGTCAAAACTAAGGGTATTTTCAGACGTTACGAGATCACAGTGAACCACAGTGAATACCCACCTGTGGTCACTGTGTCTCGAACGTCTGTTTGGCGGCCACCAGATGTTCGCCACGGTCAATCTGCACATGGGGTCAATTTGAACCATGCTTCCCAGNGGGGGCCCGGCGAGGCCCAGCCTCGCGGTAAAGCTCGGGTAAGGCCTAGCCGGGTGGTGGTGGACCCGCTGGGGCCTGGCCTCGTGGTAAGGTCTAGTGGGGGGGGCTGCAGGGGGCCTAATGGGCGGCCTAGCAGTGGGTGGAAGGTGAGGCCTAGCCTCGTGGTCAGTAATGGGTGAGGCCTAACTGGGTCTGGCCTCGCAGTGGGGGGGGGTCTGACCTTGTGGTGATGGTTGGGGTCTCATGGTGAGTCCTGGCCTCATGGTGGGGGGGGGGTCTGGTCTTGTGGTGGTGGGGGCCTTTTTGTGAGGCCTGGCCTCGTGGTGGTGGGGTCTGGTTTGGTGGTGGTGGTGAGCCTTGCAGTGGGAGGGCAGGGCCTGTGGGGCCCCGCATTTTGTCTTCGCCCTGGGCCACGCAATTTGTAAGGCGGGCCCTGATGCTCACTGCTACAGACAGCTACCAGGATTGCCAGAAACTCCAAGCTGCTCTGCCGTGGGGCTCTGAAATAAAGGATCCCCACATTATTCTACAAAGCTGTAGAATAATGTGGAATAAAATTAGGAATATCCATTATCTGCTATGGAGTGATGGATCTAGGAGATACCAACTGTTTTCTATACAGTTGTGGGTTCTGAAATAAGAGATGTTTTTTATCTTCTATGCAGCTTTAGGCTCTGAAACAAGGGATATCTATTAGGATATAAGGAGCTGCCTGAGTCAGACCAATGGTCCATCAAGCCCAGCATCCTGTCTCCGACAGTGACCAATCTCTTTCACTTGAGAGAAGTCTCAGCGGTCACAATGGGCAAACCATTCCCTGTGGTTCCAGCCCCCGACAGTAAGAGATTACATTCCCAAAACCGACATGGCTAATAGCTTTTTGAAAACTGTCTGTAGAAAGAGCAATGTGCTACAGACAGCAGGAGTGAATGGCTCACTGTAAGCTGCTCATCTTCAAAGAGTCATCAGAAGCCTCTGCCACAATATAGGATAGAATCATGCACAGTGAAAAGAGAGAGATGCCTAAAAGGTCACCTCTGAGCTACAAAGCTATTTCTCATGATACCTTTTTACCTACCGAGGTCACCGACAGCAAGAAAGGGACTTTTTAGGCCATTTTTTCCCTACCTGCAGGGTCATCATGGAACTTTCTTCTGCAGAGAGAGAGTACAGTTATGGGGAGCTTTTTATCATTATAAGCTAGTACATTCTCTCCCTTATGCCACTTTCACATTTCTATCCTGTGTTGTTAAAGTGCTTCCTGCATTATCAAGAGCACAGAAAGGCCTTTTACTGTCTGCCCCCTCCCCATCCCCCATCTGCACAACGTGAGTATAAAAATGGGTGTAAAAAGCTACTGAAACCGGTCAGTGAAAGCATCTGCACTGGCCGCAAATGTAATTGACTATCGACAGCAGGGATGTGGAACCTTTTCCCTCATTCAGACCATGGGTGTTTTCAGACGTGACGGGGCGGCTTCGCCCCGTCCTGAAAACAACCCAGAGATTCCCCGCCAGGATCACCCAGGCACGGCAAACAGACGTGCTGGGGATCCCAGCGGGGAATCAGGGAGGGGGCGGGGCCACGCGGCGCAACGTGCAGCCACACGGCCCCGCCCCCTCCACGCTCCCTCGCCACCCGCCCTCTGGGGAGACGGACGGTCGGCGAGGCCAATGCCACCGCAGCGTCTGGCCGAGTTTACCACGGCCCGGAATCCCGCTGGGGATTCCGGGCCGGGATAGCCGACCAGATGTTACTTTTTATTGATGCTCGCCTGGAATCACTTTCACCACGCTTCAGCGGATTCTTGCGCCGGGAGCTCGGGAAGCGTGATTGAAATTGACCCCATGTGGGTATTCAGCGAGGCGAACATCTGGCGGCCGCTGAACAGACATGCAGGGCACAGTGACCACAGGTGGGTATTGACTGTGGTTCACTGTGATCTCGTCACGTCTGAAAATACCCCATGTTGAAAATTAATACAGTGGAGTCTGCTTAAGGCGAATTTCTCCAGCCATGTAAAAAAAAGTTTGACATCAGAAACTGTGCTTAAGGAAATGGATCAGGAGGTGGAAAAAATTGATGGTCCCAAGTAACAGAGAGACAAAGGGTGATTTCAGACAAGACGGGGCGGCATTCGCCCCATCCCGGAATCACCCAAATGATTCTCCGCCGGTATCACTCCGGCACATCCAACAGACGTGCCAGCTGATTCCGGTGGGGAATCGGGGAGGGGGCGGGGCCACGCGGCCCAATGTGCGGCCGCTCAGCCCCGCCCCCCCATGCTCCCCCACCGCCCGCCCTCTGGGGAGATGGGTGGGCGCTGCAGCCAATGCGGCCGCAGCGTTCGTCCGAATTTACCATGTCCCGGAATCCCGCCGGGGATTCCAGGCCGTGGTTTCCGTCCAGACGAGACGGACCCCTTCATTGCGGTGGGGAATCACATTCACCACGCGATGGGTGCTGGCCCCACCAGTTCTGCCGATCGTGTGGTGAATGTGATTCTCCACCATGATTGACCGTGGCAAACATCTGGGGGGTGGGGGGACTTCCGGTTCCCCAACAGACATTACGGGACCATTCCCCACCACAGGGTATTGACTGTGGTTGAGCATGGTCTCGTGTCGTCTGAAAATACCGAAAGTGGTTCAAATGATCTCTTTTATTGGACAACTGTTGTTGTTGGAAATAAGCTTTTGGGCCACCCAGGGCCCCTCCTCAGGCATGTAGCATAGCCAGGAAGGGGAAGGCTTGCTTATTTCCCACAACAACAGTTGGTCCAATAAAAGAGATCATTTGAACTACTTTGTCTCTCTGCCTGCAAAAGCACGCTGAGGCTAACTCACTGCCAGCATGGGGCTGCTCAGGGTCAGCCCCAGCTTTCTGTGGTAGCAGTAGCTGCTCCTCAGTAGAAGCAGGGATTTGTGGTGGGCAAAGGCCCATCAATTCCTAGTGGGCATTTTTACACACACCTGATTTCTCCCTGACTTCAAAGTCTGGGTTTGGTGAACTCGTGTGCGGGGAGTTTAGATGCTCCCACTCCCTCCTGGATGTCAGTCAGGTGCTGTTGTAAAGAGCAGTGTCTGGCAACTTCTGCATGGTTCATGACCTGGATTTGTAAGTCCCTGGTAGCAGAGGACTTACATGTCTGGGTCACAAAACATGCGGAAGTCACTGGCCGCTGCTGTTTACAATGGTGCTCGGCCAACTTCCAGGAGGGCAGGGGAGCATCTAAACTCCCCACGTGCAAGTTCACTGAACCTGGAAGTCCAGGAAAAATCAGGTGCATGTAAAAATGCTCAGTGATTCACCACCACTGCCTCGTCTTTACGCTAGCCCCAGAAACCCCAATTCTCTGCGTTAGCCACAAGTAGGGCTGAAACGAGACTCAAAATGACGCTGCTGCTGCCAGTATCACCTTGGAAAAGGGCCGCACATGCTCACAATGGCCCAGGTGAGTAACACGGTGATTTTTTTTGCCACCTCCTTGGAGGTTTCCCCTTTTCCCCAGAGAGAAGTTGAAAAACTGAGTGGGGAGAGATCTAGTGGCAATACCCAGTGGCTAGAGCGGTTCCCCCGGACTCAGAGAGGCAGCCAAGTGAGTAAAAGTACCCCCACACACTTTTTTTGCAAGTGCAGGGGGAGGGGGGAGGGTTTTTTTTCTCCGAGATATCTCATGACATCTCGAACTGTTCGTGAGATCTCCTTGAGATCATGCTGCTGGTTCTCAATTCGCACAAGATTCTTGTGAAAATCATTTTGCAAGAGGGCAGCGACACCCAGCGGCTGGAGCAGTCCCCCCCAGACTTGGAGAGGCAGCAAGGAGGGTAAAAGCCGCCTCCCCCTTTTTTTTGCGGGGGTCGGGCTTTTCTTGAGATTGTTGCCTTTTGCCGGCGCACCCCCCAATGAGACACAGAGGCAGTATTTGGTTTAAAACTTGGCTGCACTTTATTTCACCAGATTCAATTAGGCCAGTGGGTGATTGCACAAGCAATATGGGTCCAGTATGCTAGCTACTTAATTCTTATTATCGTGTACTGACCAGGATGTATCTTCCCAAGTCAGTACTAACAAACCAACTTTTCCCTTCGACAGCACTCTGGCTCTGGCCGAAGGGGAACAGGCCCAACGGTGGGCTTGAGTAAGGAGGTGAGTACCTGCAAAGCCAGCAGACCGTTCATGTACTTACTGGCCTCACCTGGTACGCCTCCCAGGGTGATGACCCCTGCGCGTACTGCTCTCCCTTCGCACAGAGTGTCGCCTCCCCATCTCTTAAGGAGATGACTCATCTTATCCTATTC
>QEPC01003143.1:5933840-5988210 GCA_003113815.1 Sphenodon punctatus | reverse complement strand
TGTACTTACTGGCCTCACCTGGTACGCCTCCCAGGGTGATGACCCCTGCGCGTACTGCTCTCCCTTCGCACAGAGTGTCGCCTCCCCATCTCTTAAGGAGATGACTCATCTTATCCTATTCATCCTACTGTAGCATACTGGACCCCCGCCACTAAAAGGGGGGGGCCGGTCCCAGCCTCACCCAACACCCACTGCCTATCACATCACCAACTCCTTCAGGTGTTGGGCCAAGTTCCTTAAATATAAGTCATTACCTAATTGAGAGAGATGAACCCCATCATCTCTGAACAGCTCTGGTCAGCCATAAATAATGTCGGCATGCTGTATAATTACTCCCCCAATACTATCTATCCATTTCGCTATTTCCCTATTGATGTTCCTACGTGCCTTGTCAATTTTGGGTGGGTTAATAGCTCCATCCAATCTAATTCTGGGGACTAAACTAGTCCAACTTAACTGAACTTGTTTGAATAAACTCTTAACCAATAACAAGTCTTTTTTAATTTTAAGTAATAGGTTAACCCCTTTTTGGGTCGGAATGTCATTCTCCCCTAAATGTATCACGAGTATGTCGGGTGTTCCTTCTTTACCAATCAATCTCAGTTTTGGCAGCAGCTGGTACCATCTCATGCCACCATATCCGTACCATCTAATTGTTGCCTTTTGACCCAATCCTAGTTGGAGTCCCATTCCAGTCTGTATGGCAGCGTTCTTAGCACAGCGGACCAGGCTGTGGCCCACGATCCATACCTCCTGTTTTTTTGTTTCGGTGGACCTAAACCCTGGGCACAGGAGAGACAATGATTGTTATTGATGGAGTCTTACGTACTTTTTATATGCATTGGACCGCCACCTCCCTACCCTCTTGATCGCCTCTGTAGGCAAACCTGCTGCAGCCGCAGTTGTGGCCGCCCCTATTCTGAATGAATGCGACCCGTATGAACTTGCGGGGAGGCCTAACTTACCCAGCGCTGTCCGAAGGACTGCGTTGAATTGATAACTCGTTAACTGAGTGGAGTTCTGGTGGCGGAATAATGTGCCTGTAACCTGTGGGCGTATGGTTAAATAGTGTCCCATTTGTCTAACAGGGCATATTGCTTCCTGACCCATTCTAAACAACTCGACATTCGTTCCTTTGCCTCTCTGATCCGTCTTGGATCGTCTTAATCGTAGTCGTAGGCTAATAGGGTTCCAATCAATGTAATCTATTCTGAAGGCCCAGCCAGATGAATCTCTTCTAGATGATGGGACCACTTCACTTATTCTAAATTCCCCAAAGTATGTAACGGCGTACACAGCTGTGAACAACTGTGCTTCGTACGCATCGTGACATATCCCCGGTAAGATTCCTACCATACGGACTAGAATCGGTGTGGTTATGGGGGCTCTTTCAGGAACTGGAGTTGCTGTTGCTCTGGCCTAGCTCTCCAGCATCCTTTTTAAATAAAAACCGTTATCTGGGGGGGGTGCCCTTTCATTTTGCTCACAAAATTAATAGCTGCTATCTTACCCCCTATGGTGTTCCCTGCTAGACCCCTCTGCCGAAGTGACATGGCAAATTGCAGTACTTCAGGCTCTGTAATGGGAAAGCCCGGTGCCCAACCCTTGTCTGCTCTATATGCCTGGAACTCCCGGAACGCCCTACCGTAAGCTGCCTGAGTTCTAGGAGCCAGGGATCCCTGCACGATATTCTGAACTTCTAGCTCCCAAGGCTCCATGCTCCCGGCGGGAGAGGGTCGGGAAGCTCCCTGGCTTCCGGCGCTAGTTCCCGGAATCACTCGATCTGAAAGCGAGAGAGGGCATCGGCTATGCCATTGTCAATACCGGGTACATGACGTGCTGTAAACATTATGTTGTTCCTAAGGCAAGCTCCTACCATGGCACGAACTAGACTCATAACACGAGGGGACCGTGATGTCAGCGTGTTTATTATATGTACGACCGCCATATTGTCACACCAGAACAATATGGTGTGATTAGCGAATTGCTCTGCCCATAGCAATACTGCTATAACTATGGGGAACAATTCCAAAAACGTTAGATCTTTTGTCAATCCCGTCTCATGCCATCTAGGTGGCCAGGGCTCCGCACACCATCGTGTCTGAAAGTAAACCCCAAAGCCTGCTCCCCCTGCGGCATCAGAGTGCACTTGCAGGTCACTACGTAACAGCAACTTGCTTCGCCAAAAACTCACTCCATTGTATTCCCTCAGGAAATCAAGCCAGGATCGCAGGTCAACCTTCATTTCCTGATTCACCCTGATTCTGTAGTGGGGGGGGAGGTCGCCCTTCAGTTTGCCATATAACCTGGTTAAAAACGCTCTGCCAGGTGCGACCACCCGGCAAGCAAAGTTAAGGCTGCCTACTAACGACTGCAGGGTTTTTACTGTAATCTTTTGTGATAATATGCATTCTTGTATCTTGGCCTTTAATGTCTCTAACTTGTCCTGTGGGAGCCTAGACAATTTTCTTACTGTATCCAATTCTATACCCAGATAGGTTTAGGTTGTGGAAGGTCCCTCCGTCTTCTCCGGGGCAAGTGGGATCCCTAGATCGGTGGCCATCTCCTGGAACAGCCCCAGAGCAGACGCACATTCATCTGTCCCCGGTGGGGCTATTATCAGGAAATCGTCAAGATATTTTGTTACTTCACCCCCCTTCCACCGTTGTTTAAAGATCCACTCTACCAGGGAACTGAATCGTTCAAATGCCGAACAGGATATGGAGCATCCCATTGGTATAGCTCTATCAAAATAATACTGTCCCCCGAAGTGGAATCCCAACAGGTGGAAGCTACTGGGGTGCATTGGTAGCAAGCGGAAGGCTGATTTGACATCACACTTGGATAACAGTGCCCCCAGTCCCATGTTCCTAGCTTTCTCAACTGCCAGGTCAAACGACGCATACCTAACCGTAGCTATTTCTTTCGGTATGGCGTCGTTCACCGAGGCGCCGCGAGGGTAGGACAGGTGATGAATCAATCTAAACTCACCGTCTGCTTTCTTTGATACAATGCCCAGGGGTGACAGCACTAAGTTTTGGATGGGTGGTTGTTGGAATGGACCAGCTACTCTGCCTTCTGACACCTCTTTATCAATCTTTTTCTTAACTAGTTCCTCGTGCCCATTTATAGACTTGAGGTTCCTAACTTTTTGCGGGCACACAACTGGGCCGGCAGGGATGTGAAAACCATTCCTAAAACCTTTAACTACATACTCTACTTCTTCCCTTGCCGGGTGCGTGCTGAGGGCTCTTTCTAGTGCCTCAATTTGGATTGGCGTCGGCCCCCTTTGGGATGCGGGTCCCGGAAGGGCCACCTTGACCCCCTTTTCCTGGGCCCGCCCCACCGCCGTATCGGCCTCGCCCACCCTTCTGATGGGGTTGGTAGCACGTGCTCTCAGGGTGTCCCCCTCCACAGCTGGAGCACGCATGACAAAACCTGCACTGGGACCTGTTGCACCTGCCCGTGGAGTTGTACGCCCAACACAGGCCAGGTCTCCCCTGTCCTCTTTTTCGAGCATCCCCGCGGTATGGTTCATTGGCGGGAGCCACCCCTCCCTTGACTAATGGGTGCCCGCTATCGGACCGGGGAGCCCTGGTTGCATCCACCATGCTCTCAGGTCAGATGTCCGGGGCATAGGCGTCCCATCGGAGGCCCGGGGTATTTGCTGCCCTATGACGAAACGCTTCGTCATAAACCAGCCACGCACCAGGGGGACCAATGCCATGGGCACGGCGGACAATGTCCGTGTATTTGTGTAATTCTAGTCCCCGTCCCGGGTCGGCCTGCATTATTACCCCCATGTAGACTGCGAAAGCGGAAGTCCAATTGGCCCAGTTTCTATCAGCTTTAGGGCGCTTATATTTTTCTTTTTCTTTCTCCTCTTCCGTTTCCGAGTGATCCACTATGGGGTCACTGAATAACAATGCAAATATGTCCACATATTCACCCCGCCAAATTTTTTCTTTGGTTGCGTGTGTTAAATGGCTGCCAAATGGGGCTGCCACATCAGCAATTACACCGCCCGGTGGGCGTACAATCGCTGCTGACCCAGCCCCCGTTGATGTGGTGGCCGGGGGGACCCTTACCTGCAGAAGGGGAGGAGCTGTTTCCTGGCTTGTGGCTGGCTCTGTTGTGCCAAAACTAGGTGGGGCTGCTGTCCACGATTGCCCTGCAGGCAAACTAACTGGGAACACCCATGCCCACGAACCCTCGACCTGAAGTAGGCAGGGGGCTGTAGCCTGCTGCCCCTGATCTGATACACTCGGTGGTGCTGGGCCCACTGGTCCACTGCTCCACCCCTGCACGGGCCTGCTCAGAGGCATCACGGCCCCTCCCCCACGTATTGTGCTGCCAGGACCACCCCGCATGGGGGGATAATCATAGCCAGTTGAGGCGGTTGTTCCCCACCCCCCACGGTTAGTTGACTCACCCTGAATCGTTGGCTGGGGCTGGCTGCTCGGCCCAGATCCCACGCGGGGCCACCCTCTGTGAAGGCCCCTGGGTTCCCTTTGGAGGGCTTCCTCTATTGCCTGCAGGCACTGCAATATGTCTTGGTCCCCCCCTTGCTGTTGATGCTCATTGTGTCTCCGGCGGGCCGGTGGGGATCCTTCGCCTGCAGAAAAAAAGGTATCTCGGGGGCCTTCGTGCCCCAACATATCACATGGTGTCGCTGTTGGTCCCCCCAATGCCGCCGTACTGCCGGCCTGCTGACGCTGGTAACGTGCCAGCCACGGTACACCGAAGGGGTCCCCTATGTCGGCGAGATCCCTGGACAGCCCATGGTTATATCCTCCCCCCGTGTTGGCTTCCTCCTGCTCTGGTGAGCCCCAGGTTGTATCAAGGTTTTGCCCCCTTTCCCCCCTTTCCAGTGGGTTCAGCTGTTGCCCTGGCCCCCCTTGCCTTGGGGGGGATTGAATTGTCCCCCCATGGCCTGACCCACTTGGGCCTGGTTAATGCTCCCCGCATCCCCTTGTGGTGGCCCCGCTTCGTCCCTATACCGCGCGGGGGGGGGTTATAATTCTTGTACCCATTCTGGGGCCCTCAAGTGGGGGATGAGGTGCAACTAGTTCCCTTTCCGGGGCCGGCTGCCTTTCTCCCCCCCCAACTTGGAAGTTTGAGCCCTCCCCTTGCATACCCCTACTAGTGGGCTGGGGGCCCCCTGAGGCCGGGGGTGTAGGGCACAAGGCCCGATTTTGGAGCAAGGCCTCGCAGGCCGCTAAATGCTCCATTAATTCCTGTCGGGTTGGGGCCCCATTACCATCCTCCCTTTCTCCTCGGTCCGGGCTGCCCCCACTCCGTGACTGGCTCCCCGCTTGTGGGGGCCGCTTTTTTGGTGCCGCTTTCTTTTTTGTGCGGCCCATTGCTCCGCTGATCGGTTCTACCCTCAGGCCTCTCCAATCCACATGGCGCAGCCTTCTCAGCAGCAAGCGATCCTTGCTGCTGACTTCTTGCACCCTCACGCCGACTGAGGCTGTTCCTCACGGGCCCAGCTCTCCCTACAAAGGGCGGGTACCGCTCTTCACTTTTGGTGCGGCTCCTCTGGGCACACGCCCACGGGTTGCCCTGGCAACCGGCCCTCCTAGCCGGGTCACTCTGCGCCCTGCAGACGGCTTCCTGTTTGCCGTATCTCCGACGGGGGACGCGGCAATTGCCCTGTCGCCGGGATTACCACGGCGAAGGGGACTTCTCAGCAAGAATCCAGGCAATTCCCAGCTTGTTCTCATTTGCAAGAATGAGCCAAGAACCCTGATTGTCGTTGAGAAAAGCAAGAATACTGAGATCAAGTTTCAACCCTTGCCACAGGCATGCCTGAATTCCTCAAACCAAGAAGTTAACATTTATCAATTCTATAGCACTTTCAGTGTTCAACTTGCTTTGCAATTCTTATCTAGCTCTCCATCACAACAACCCTGCGAGACTGGTCATTATGAAATCCATTTTACAGATGGGTGACTGAGGGAAAGAGAGAGCAACATGTCCAAGGCCACTCAGTGAGTCTGCTTGTTTGTTTGGCTCTATTTCCCTATAGTCATGTATCTCCAGGCTAGCTACATCTCTAGAGAGAAGAAATTATCAAAGAGAAGGAAAACAGAAGGAGAGAATAGCTATTTTCTACTTTAGGAAGATGTATTTGTCTTCCTAATCTAATTCCCAGACTCCTTAGAGTATTCTGAATCAAGGTTTCCAGCTCCGTCTGAGAGAAAACCCAGAGGGAGGCGGGGCCGCATTGGAGGGGTCAAAGCAAAGAGCCATCATATCCCCATGCGATATAACTCTGCCCCCTTATTGTGTGGTGTGAAATCATGATTCTTCACTGAGGGTACAGCTCTGCCAGTGGAGGCGGGGCAAAGGGGCTGTCATGCCCCTTCCCGACATAACCCCCCCCCACTCTGTGGGCAGTGCTGTCACGATGCTCCCCAGTGGGTGAGGCCTCAGTGCAAAGGGGATGGGACAATCTGATGTAGCTGCCCCCTGCCCCCTTCCATGCTCTGGGTTAGCCCCAGCTGCCCCAGCTGAACTGGAGAAATCAGGATTTTCCTCAGTGCCCAGAAATGCTAGGTCAAAATCCAGAGTCTCTGAGCGAAACCCAGTGCGGCTGAAGTCGGGCTGAAATGAGATTTTGCAAAAATGGAAATTCCCATGAAAATCTTGTTCTCCCGATACTCTCTTGGGCGAATCAAGAACCTCTTGTTGCTCGACAGTGTCTGCCTTGGCATTTTGTTTCTCAATTTACCAATAATTTGCTTAGCAGGATCCTGTTTACCGCTTTGCCATTGACTGTTTTGCCATCAGTTTCAAATCCCGAGAGGTAATACCAAAGCAATACCATATTTTTTCTATATTCTGTGCACTCCATTCCCCCTTGTATTTCCTTGTCACTGTGGTACACAGATTCTGCAATCTAGAGTAGAGTGACATGAAATATGACCTTGAATTGGGCAGCCTTACAGCATTGTCAAGCGATTCTGTGGCTCATGTGCCTGGTGGCCGCCAGATCTCCACTCTACCTCAGCAGCTGGATGTTATGCTGTGTTCTCAGACAAAGGACAAGGACGCGGGGTGTAGCCTTACCCAAAGTGGGGTACGGCTGCCCAATTTGAGGTAGTGCACCACCACTCGTGTGCCCGGTCCCTGTCTGACCCAACCCGCAGTGAGTTGCAGATTGGTCAAAGAAAAGGGAACAACAAAGAACAAGAATTCTGATTGGAGGCACTGAAATGGAGGCACTGTTCTATTTTCTAAAAAGTATGGTTGGGCAGGTTGGGTGGGCTAAGGGGTGAGCTATTGCATAGTGATTTGATCAGTAATGCGGAAACACCAGACAGAAACCCAGAAGTAAAATGGTAGCCTTGGCAATGCGATAAGTGGTAAATGAACGGGACATGGTACATGTTAAACAGAAAATTGGTAAACTGGGATGGTATCTTGTGGTATTGCAGGAATCAAGAAATCATATCAGTATTGGGAAATCGTTCTCGAGATGGCAAAGTTACTCGCGAGTAAGAATTTTTGCTGTTAGTTTCAACCCTACTCTGAAGAGAAATCCATTTTCTTTCCCTGTTCCTAATCCAAGTCCCCACAGTAAAACTTTGAAATGTCCACATGTGATACAGCAGAACCATTTTACCAATGCTTTTACTGTCTCTTCCCTTGCAGTTCTTTATTGTCTGTGATACAGGGAAAAGCATATGGACGTTCTTGTGTTTCAGCAAATGAAAAGATTAGTCGCTGGGGCCTTTAGCTTTTTATAGGTTGTCTGGAGTTATTTTCCAGTGCACCTAACATGACCTTAGGTAAGAATAAAGTGCAGGATGTTTAAAAGGTATATTCAAGGAAGCGAAGTCCTCGTGCAGCCTTCAAGGAGCAGGTAAAAATTACATTTAAATTCTACTTTTCCAGAATGGACTGCAAGCTCTAGAGGCATATGAATTGGGGCTGCCACTTTTAAGATAGCATGTTTTATTTTTATAGGCAGTAAGAGTGTTGTTGGGTTTTTTTTTATCACCGTACCTAACACTAAAGGATAACCCAGACTGAGAAAACAGAAAGTCCTGTTCTTGAGATGCTCAAGGCATGTACAGCCTGCCTGGGTAGCCTGTTCCGCTGTCTGACGGCCCTTCCACTCCGGAATTTTAGTCTGATATTCAGTCTAAAGCACCCTTGCTGCATCTTGTACCCAATGTCTTGTCCTGCCCTCTATAGCAGGAGAGAATAATTGTCCTC
The DNA here is from genome assembly GCA_003113815.1 of Sphenodon punctatus. Lineage (NCBI taxonomy): Eukaryota > Metazoa > Chordata > Lepidosauria > Sphenodontia > Sphenodontidae > Sphenodon > Sphenodon punctatus. Next base: position 5,979,984 of record QEPC01003143.1, on the reverse strand, counting down.
CATATTTTCTATGACAGCCTTTCAAATATTTGTCAACTGTTTTCACATCCTCGCTTAGTCTTTTTTTTCCCCTCCAAGCAGAACATACCCAAATCCTTCAGCCTCTCGTCATATGATTTATATATCAGCTTTTCTGCCCCCTCTCCAACTTTTCTATGTCCTTCAGGTGCCCAAAACTGAATGTAGTACTCCAGCTGGGGCCTAGCCAGAAGTGGGTAGAGTGACACAATGGTTTCCTGCGTCTTACATCCAATGCTTTGGTTGATGCATACTTAGATGGCATTAAGTGTAATGCAATATGTGTTGAGCAATAATTGATAGCCCCTCACATTAACGAATCCCAGAGGAAGAGAAAGTCTTTTTCAGTGCAATGATGTGATAACGACATCTGACAACTCATCAATAAATGAACACGAGAGAGAAAAAGCAGGAAAAAACAATCCTTAGTATAATGACTCTAGAAGGTCCATGCCAGCTATGATAACATAGCCACTTCCTCTTCTTGACACAAAGGCACAGAGGGATAGCTGCTGATCTGTGTTTTCTGAGTGGGCTTGAGGGAGGGAAAAGTGAAGAATGGAACAGTTACAGTTTTTGAAAACAGGAACTCGGGAAAAGATTCCAAGACCATCACAAAAGTAACCAAAATTAGTTTCCAAATTGTTTTCTGAACCATTTCAGAAAGCCAGTTGGGTCAGTAGTGGGACAAGGGTCTGCCCTTGTGTCGCTTTAGTCAGTGTATTTGGAAAATGAGGGAGCTGCTTCTAAGCTTGGAGAGAAGGGAGTTGGTGAAAAGTCAAAGCTCACCAAGGTGACAAGTAGAGCTGTAACGAGTACAAAAGCGGGTATATTGTGACACTCAACCCAGCCTAGTTAGATTGGCTACTAATTGGTACTTGGTTAGCACCTGATGGGCTGCAAATGTACTGCTTTACCATTTTGGGTCCCAATTTTTCAACTTTGGGAACCAAATTTCCAACGTGCGGTCCTGATTTTTTTTCCCCACTTTCCATCCCGATTCCAGTATCAATTTACTATTTTATCAATTGGTACTGATTGGTAAAATGGCAAATCAGTAACTCACTAATGGTAATAACCAGTATTTGGGGGTAATCAGCTGTCCAGTTGGAATTTGGGTGGCCCATTGGGCACCAAACACAGTACCTGAATTTGTGGGTATTACCCATGGGTACCAAAGGAGCTATCCATTTCAGCTTTACTGGTAAGCTTAGGTGAGGGTGGTGGGGAGTGTTGTCCAGGCCCTTGAGTTGATAGGTTCAGGCTTGAGGCCTGGGTAGCTATCCACATATTTACACACATATTAATTATATAGAGAGTGATGCATTAAATAGAGAGAGAGTGTTGTGTATTCATATATAGTGTGCAGTGGCTTGATAGGAGAATAGTGTGCTTTATATAGCCACCCTGAGCTGCTTGCAGGAGGGGCGGGATATAAGTATATTAAATAAAATAAAATATAAATAAATAAATAAATGATATAGGAGTTATTCACATAATTAGAAAGAATTTTCGGTTGTTAAAGTGTACTGGAGTTCAAAGTAAAAACAGCAGAGAAAGGTTACTGGAGATTGAAATAGATTGAAAAAGAGATGGCAAATGTTAGATGTTGAAGAACCTTGGGTAATAAAATTAGGGAACTTGGCCTAACTGGCATCCACCCTAAGTGATAAACAGGATGAGTGACGATGGGGTGATTGGGACCACCACCTTAAAAGGTCTTGTTGTTTTAAAACCAGTACACCGCAAAGTTTAGTAATATTAGAGTAATTTTCCATTGACATATGTATGGACGTCAGTTGAGTTTGGCTTTTTAGTGGTTAGAATTAATACTTTTTCACTGGGACAGGTAATATCCTGGGAGGATATGGGAGAAGAATAGAAAATTTTAAAAGCCTTAGGTTGAATGGAAGAGAGCACTTTTTTCTTTCTTTTCTATTTTTTCTCTTCATTTTACTTCTACTTTCTTCCATCATGTCCAGACCTGATCAACCTAGTCAGCTTTCCATATCCATCCAGGAGCTGGTCTCGCTGAATGGAGGGTAAATATATCTTAGCTTATTAAGGAATGCATAGAAGGCCAAGTGCAGTTTTTAGACCAGTACCAGATAATCTTCCTGAGTATTGTCAACAGTTATATGAAAGATCATATTTTGTAAGATTGTATGTCCTCATTGTGTGTGTCTCTGTAACCATAATATTCATTTTTGCAACTGCTGAATATTTGTGAGTATTATATTTAATGCTCACAATAAATAAAACATCTGAATATTCATCTGAATCTTTGTCCAATGTCTCTGTATTAAATTAGTTGTTGGCCAACAGGGGAACCCATTATTAATTCAGTAATAAAGTCCCAAACATTCTAAACATAAATTGAGCCTCCAAAATAATTGATCAATAGTCCTGTTGGCTAACAAATTGGTGTCAGAAGTGGGATCTCCCATAGGAAAATCATTTTCTTTTCCTTGGGTAGTTCCCATACAGAGATATTAGAAAATTTGAATGCATCTTCCCACCTTCCCAGTGTTGGTATTGTTACTGGTACTCCTTGCCCTTTCTATTGTACTAGTGGTTTTGGTGTGTATTGTGTGTATGGTTAATCCAGATGGCTCTATGGTTCCACATGTACAGGTTGCTACACCTGTCTTTGGAGCTCGCAGACAGCATCTTTGAACTCCACAGCAGAACCTCTTCCTTTCTTTTTGTTTTTGTTTTATGTATGTAGAAAAATAGCTATTGGGGTGGGGTATCATTAATTATTATTATTATTATTATTATTATTAGCATTTATATAGCACAAGCAATGTACCTGGCACATTACAAAGAATAAGATAGACACGGTCCCTGAGTAAATAAATAAATAAGTAACAAGAAATAAATATTTGAACCCAAGGGAACGTAAGATCTTGTGTAAGGCAGTCCCACCATTTCCGCTTTTTTCTTGGCTTAAAATAACCGTTCTTTGTAGGATCCAACAAGGAACACGAGTTAGGGTCACTCAAGGATTGCCCTTGGTACACGCACAGATTGCCGAACTGTGTAGTGTGAGGGTGCCAAAAATGATAACAAAGAAATATAACTGAGTTTGGAAGTTCTTGAGAGACTTCTCGGTTCTTTTTTGTAGAACGCTGACAGGCTGCTTCTCCCAAGCCACCGTGATTGGCCACTGTCAGAGACAGGATGCTGGGCTAGATGGACCATTGGTCTGATCCAGTATCGCACTTCTTATGTTCTTATGGCACTTGAATGGGATCTGCCATCCAAACCTCATGTCTTGAAAGTGAAAAGTCACACATGAGGCTCTCCATATTTCAAATACAATTCACAGGTTGATGTTTTGGCAAAGCAGGAAGCTAGGAAAGGTCCTGCATGGACTTCTCGGATCTCTGATCAATTGGAAAATTCTTCCCAGTCCGTTTGTGTTTCAGACGACATTTTCACTGTTGAGGTTCCCCATATAGATCTCAAATCCATACAAGCCAGAGATCCAGAGATTTTTAAATTTCTTAATTCACAAGTGGGGAAGGGGGTGGATTACGCGATTATAGGCATCTGTTACAGGTTCAGGATGGAGTGTTACTCTACATGGGGTATCAGTATCGTGTCTGGGTGGTACCACACCATCTTTGATACAATCTGTTATATGTGGTACATGATTTACCAACAGGCGGACACTTTGCAGTAGGAAAAACAATGCAGAGATTGGCTCAAGTAGGATGGTGACCCACTGTTGTAGATGATGTGGCAAAGAATTGTTCTAACTGTCTTATTTGTGCACAGGCAAATCCAACACCCAGAAAATTAAATGCCCCAATCAGAACTTGCATTTTTGAAGGTCCATGGAAAACTATGCAGATTGATTTTGTAGGATCTCTTCCTTACACTGCCAGAGGCAATCGATATCTTCTTGTGATTATCTATTTGTTGAGCAAATGGATGGAGGCCTTTCTGGTTAAAACCAACACTGCCCAGGCCACTGCCAAGACTCTGGTGACACAAGTCTTCTCTCGTTGGGGATTACCGGCTCATATCTAATGTGACATGGGTTCACATTTTACGGGTAAGCTTATGAGATCTTGCTTGACCCCGTTAGGCATGAAGCAACATCTGCCCATTCTAGACCACAATCTTCAGGGGGTGTAGAAAGATGTAACAGAACTATTAAAGTGATGCTGAAGAAACTGGTTGAGGCCAATGGAAAAAATTGGGACATTTTGATTCCATACATCTTAATGGCCCTAAGAGCAACTCCTTCTGGGGTTACAGGCCTGTCGCCTTTTGAATCATGACTGGAAGATGCATGCGTCTGCCTGAACATCTGTTATGGCACACCAGTGGCACTCAGACTAAAACTATCAGATTGGATCGCTATCTGCAGGAACTAAAAGAACATATCAGGCAAATGCACTGCGGGTGCCAGAGAAATTGGGGAAATCTCAGAGAAAGGCAATTGCCTATTTTGAACAGAAACAGCGAGAGAATACTTGGGAGGAAGGAGATATGGTGATGTTACTCAAGTTTGCTTTTCCCGATCACAATTTATGCAGAACATGGTGTGGCCCATATCGCATAATCAATAGAATTATTCCTGCAGTGTATAAGATCAGAATACCAGGAAAGAGAGGGCCTATAGATAAGATCTACCATGCTAACCAATTGAAACTGTATCAAAGAGTTCACACACAGGTCCCTGAAATGAAGCATAAAGTCCCAGATCCGGACTCAACCGATTCAGTTGAGGCTCCAGTCCTGACCTGGTGGAAGCCCAAGATGAGCCTGTTGTTGCAGATCCTGCTTGTCTTGAGTTCTCATCTGCATGCATGTCAGAATGATGTCATCAAACGTACCTATGCCACAGATGAGGACATTGAACTAAACATTCATCAGAATGTGTTTGTACCAATGAATCTGGAGAATGGACAATTTATTTTTATCGAATGGTATGTACTTTGGCCACAAGGGACTAACTGCCTGGACAACTAATCTACAACCTATGGCAACCTGGACATTGAATGGACTAGATACATTTAATCCTTAGTGGAGTACTAAGTTGTTATACAGTTGTACTTATTTCCCTCCAAAACTGATTGTACACTACATAGAAATCACACCAGTAAGATTTGAAATTCACATTCGCCTTATGCATCATTACAGTCAAGAGAAATTGTTGTATAAGGAAACTTTAGAAATCCACAGGGGTAACATTCAATCAGAGAATCCATCATTTGGAAAATTAATATGGGCTATGTCCCAGGTGACATCTTAAACGCAAATGTCCTGTGGGGATAAATTGCATGAGGTTATGGAAGGTGGAAAAGTTTATTTTTCATTTTTCATATCACAATCCCCTACATCACCGGCAATACAATGGATTAAAATAAACTCCAAGATTGATCCTTTGGGAGACCATATTGGAACTGTGTGTCATACAGTTAATGGAGAATTGGTACGGCAAACCAATAGAGGAAATCTTCCTTTTATTGACACCAGAAACAAGGCTAACTGTGCTCAAAATATAACAGATCATCATGTTTTGCATACACTGGCCATAGATAAAGTAACTAAGGAAGATACAGGGATTTATGAAGCAACCATTACATACCCTCCAGGAGATATTCGTAGTCCAGGAAGGATTTTTAATTGTTATTATCAATTAGTAGTTTGGAAGCACATTGATTTTAACTCACCACCAAATGGAGTTAATGATACTGTTTGTCCTACTCTCTTTCCTACGGACTGGACTGGTTTGGTTGCATCTCCATCGGATGAAATTTTGATCAGTGATGTTACATATATCCACATTCCAATAGTATGACATTTTTCCCAATGGAACATAAAGGAATTTAAATATTGTAGACATACTAAAATTGCCCATTTTTATATGGTTTTATTGACTGATGAAATAGTTACTCATCAACAGCATATGTAAATCTACACATAGGCAAAAAAGAAATGTCACAGATGTTCTCTCCTGGATTGGTGCTGGTTCAGGAACGATTGGCACAGGTTTAAGTATATGGAATAAATGGAATATTGCCACATTGCGGAAGCACATAGGTTTCATTATAAGGGAAGAAGCTCATTCAATCTTCCACCCTACATTTCATGGATTAGAAGGATTAGCTAGAGTAGGTAAATTTACGGTGTATAATTTAAATAAGGTCGCAAATTGGTTTAATTTGACTGAGATAAAATTGAACCAAATTGGAGTATCTTATATGCATGGAGATAAAGTTTGTCAAATTGAGTTTCTTTGCTGCCCTTATAGCATCTGCAAAGTTTCGTCCAGCAGAACCTTTCCAGGTGGTGAGAGGTTTGGTCAGTCCTGCATGTCTCTACCTGGACCTGGAGCAATCTAGTCCCCACTGTGACATGTTCATTGAGTATTTTGTGGATAAGATCACTCACATCCACCACAACTTCAGTGCAAATATTGAGGCAATAGGAGAACTAGAGGTAGTGAATGCCCCGCCTTGTCCAGTTTTATGGGATCAATTTCAGATGGTGGAGCCCACTGATGTTGGGGATGTGCTTGGGGCTGTTAGAGCCACCACTTGTGAGTTAGATCCATGCCCATCCTGGCTGTTGAAATCCAGCCAGGATATTTTATGGCTGTTGCTGGTGGGGGTAGTCGATGCCTCCCTTAGGGAGGGCAGGGTGCCAGAGTGTTTGAAGGAGGCGGTGGTTCAGTCCCTGCTTAAGAAGCCATCTTTGGACATTGACTCCCTGGCCAGCTATCGGCCAGTCTCCAACCTTCCCTTTTTAGGGAGGGATTGCATTGGGTTTCTGAATCCCTTGCAGTCCAGCTTTCATCCGAGTTATGACACTGAGACCACGCTTGTAGCCCTGGTCGACGACCTCCGCCTGGCTACAGACCAGGGTCGAGAGACCCGGTTGATCGTATTAGATCCATCACCTGCGTTTGACACTCTTGAACATGAGGTGTTGGTGGGCCGCCTGCGGGACCGTGCCGGGGTGGGTGGAACCGTCTTAGAATAGTTCTGCTCTTTCCTGGCTGGGAGAACTCACTTGGTAGTCCTGGGGGATTGTACATCTTCTCCCTCACATGTGGAGTCCTGCAGGGTTCCATTCTGTCCCCCCTCTTGTTCAACGTGTACATGTAGCCACTGGGGGAGGTCATGAGGAGGTGGCCCCCACCCCCCAGATCGGGGGTGGGGGGAGGTTGCCACGCCCAAGCTCTTCCTGAGCTGAGAAAGGGCATGAAAGTGTATTTGGGGGTTGGGAAACCCCGTGGAATAGCCTGTGCACATTTGATTGGTGCACTGGAATCAGGTGGCCGTGTACGGGCTGCCTGATTGGTCGGTGTGGGGGTAGTGCTTTCCCCCTTGTTAGAGAAGGGGGTGGAGCCACTGCAGCCCATGCACAGTCTCAGCCATTCGGCAAAAATCCTTTCAGCAAGCAGCACCACATTTTGCTGCTGCTGCTGCTGCTGCTGCTGCTGCGACACGGGGAAATGGGCCGGCAAAAGAAGAAAGCGGCTGGGACACAGTGTCCCAAGAAACGCCCAGCACCACCAAATGAGTTTGACCCCGCAGAAAGGGGGCACCCCAGTGACATGGGGGAGGTGAGTGAGGCACACACACACACACCCCACCATCCAGGGGTGAGATGCAGGCCCGCCTGCAGGCCTGCGAAGCCCTAGCAGCATCCCTGAGGGGCCAAGAACAGGAAACAGAAGGGGTCCCCGTACGGGGACGCAACCTGGGGGAAGCACCCCCTAACCCCCTCAGGGAAGTGTGGGCTCAGGAAGAAAGGGCAATGGGGGGAGGGGGGCGGCCAGGCCGTAGGCCTATTATCCCCCCTGCCCGGTACAGGGAAGAAGACTGGAGTGAAAGGAGGACGGCAGGAGTAAGGGCCCAGAGCAATACACTGAGGCAGGGCATGAGAAGTACCAGGATAGCAATCCCAGCCCAAGAGAATCCGCCCGGCCCAGACAGCTGGCCCCATTCACACCTCCGGGACTCGGAGGAAGGGCTGCAGGAAGCGACAGGGGTGGGCCAACAAGGGAGACAGGCCTCAGCGAGGCAGAGGGCTCCACCTTCAGCCATGCTCGGGACCCCTCTGCAAGGGGGGGACCCCGGTGCGCCCGGAGGCAGTTTATATAGCCCAACAGGTTCACCACGAGGAGCAAATGAAGGGTTAGACATAGAGGACAATGCTGAACACGGTGATGGAGGGGATCGGGCAATGTGGAACCGGACCCAGGTTTTAGAGAGGGAACTGCACCAGATGGCCGAAAGCAGGAGGCCCCCACTGCACCAGAGGAGAGAGGAAGCGGCCGGGAGCTATGAAGGTGAGGAGAATCTATGACATGGGGGTGATTACAGGGAGGGGATGGAGCAAAGAGGCGAGCTCCACTGGCTCTATCAATCAGACTCTAGGTTACGCCAAAGAATTGAAGGGGCAAGGGTACAGGCAGGAATTGGGATGAGCGGGCAAACAATTGAGCCGACAGGGGACCATCTAGGGTACCAACAGGGGGCGCCACAGCTGCAGCCCTTACGCCAACGGTCATCCCCCCAGATGCTGTGGTGGAATGGGATGTGGGTGAAGGTGGCTCCTGTTCCCCCTCCGATGGGGTACTCCTCTGTGGGGGCAGGATTTAAGGCACAGGGGACACATTCCAGCCAGCCAGCCTTTGACCTGGCACCTTGCCACAGCACTGCCTTGCAATTACCCCAGCAGCCTTCCACACGCCCGGTGCCCCCCATGGGTGGGGGTTATTCCGAATTATCATCCCCCATCGGGGAACATCTCACATATACCACCAGAGAGAAGATATGGAGGGGCGAGTACATAGATATTTTCGCCCTCCTGTATAGCGACCCCATCGTTGACCCATCAGAAAAGGTAGATGACAAAGATAAGGAGAGGTTTAGAAGGCCCAAACCAGATAGGAACTGGGGGAACTGGTCATCGGCTTTCTCGGTATACCTCGGGGTGATGCTGGAGGTTTTCCCGGAACGGGCGGTTGAGCTACTGAAATACGCCGACATCGTCAAAAGAGCGTATGGAGTGGGCCCTTCGGGCGCATGGCTACGCTATGATGAGGCCTTTCGCCACAGGGCATCCTTTACCCCAGGCTTGCGATGGGATCGCCACGCCCAGGACCTTTGGCTCGACTGCATGGTCGATACGACCAATGCAACAAAGACCGATAGCGGCCACGTCTTGATAAAAGGGGGAGTGGCCCCGGCGAATGATCCCAATAGGTCGGAAGGAAAACGGTTAGGGAATGCCACCTGTTGGGAATACAACAGGTATGGCAGATGCACTAGGGGTAGTTGTAAGTTCCGCCACGCATGTAACATGTGTGGGGGTTCCCACTCAGTCTCTACATGTTACAGAGGAAAGACAGGGGGCAATAGAAGACTCCAGTCGGGAACGGCACCGGTTCCGAACAACCAAGGTAGTCAGCAAGGGGGTGGAAAGGGAAAGGGGCCCAACACCAATTAAAATAAGGAGACTTGAAAAGGCCCTGGCAGATCACCCTGACAAGGAGGAAGTGCGGTATGTAGTTCAAGGCTTCCGCCACGGTTTTCTTATTCCGGTAGGATATGTTAAAAAGGGACATGAACCACCTAACTTGAAATCTGTAAGGGGAATGGAAGAGGTAGTCAGAAACAAACTTAGCAAAGAAGTGGAGGAGGGGAGGATAGCTGGGCCATTTGACGAACCCCCCTTTAAAGAATTTATAATATCCCCACTTGGGATTGTGCCAAAGAAGAACCCCGGGGAATTTAGGTTAATACATCACCTTTCTTACCCGAGGGGGGGGTCGGTAAATGACGCCATACCGAAAGAGCTTGCTACGGTAAAATATACATCCTTTGACAAAGCCATCGAACGAGTCAGGGCTTTCGGTAGTGGGGCTCGTTTGGCCAAATGCGATGTCAAATCCGCATTCCGTCTACTCCCAGTCCACCCAACCAGCTTTCACCTGTTGGGGATGAAATTTGAAGGGGCGTATTATTACGATAGGGCTATGCCTATGGGTTGCTCGATTTCCTGCTCTGCTTTCGAGCGTTTCAGCTCGACGGTTGAGTGGCTCTTTCGACGGCTCATAGGGCAAGGGGAGGTGGCAAAATATCTCGATGATTTCTTGATAATTGCCCCTTCAACCAAAGGGGTGTGTGAAGGTCTCCTTAAAGATTTCCAAAATTTGGCATCTCACCTGGGTATCCCGCTAGCTCCCGAGAAAACGGAGGGTCCTTCTACAAGACTCACGTATTTAGGAATTGAAATCGACACAGTTTTGGGTTTGTCTCGTCTTCCTGCCGATAAATTGGAACAGCTTAAACAAAAACTGCAGGCATGTAGAACGGCCAGGAAGGTAACAGTACGGACAATACAATCATTGGTGGGCAGTCTGAACTTTGCCTGCCGAGTAGTAACACCAGGCAGAGCATTCCTATCCCGATTGTATGCTCCGCTCGCTGGTAGCCCTCCCCAACACCACCATGTTAGGGTGACAAGGGAGATAAAAAGTGATATTGGGATCTGGACAACATTTTTGGAAACTTTTAACGGAGTGAGTTTTTGGCTAGATAAACTGAAGGAAGGTGCCCACCTTCAAGTCCATTCTGACTCAGCAGGGGGAGTAGGCTTCGGGGTATATTTTAACGGACGCTGGTGCACGGCCCCATGGCCCCCGTCATGGACGGAATCTGATGTTACTCGGGATTTGACCTTTTTAGAGCTCTTTCCCATCGTCCTTGCAGTAAAACTTTGGGGGAAGGACTTTAACAACAAAACGGTGGTATTTTGGTGTGACAATATGGCTGTAGTCCATGTTGTTAATGCCATGTCATCAAAATCACCGAGAGTCATGCGCTTGGTAAGAGTTTTGGTCCTAACTTGCTTAAATCATAATATCCTATGCACAGCCCGTCACGTACCAGGGATAGACAACACCATTGCCGATGCCCTCTCTCGGTTACAGATGGCGCGATTCCGGGAACTAGCGCCGGAGGCGGCCCCCGACCCAGAAATTTTCCCCAAGGAACTTTGGAGCCTTGGCAAATAGAGATGAGGAATATCGTGCAGGGATCCTTGGCCACCCGCACTCAGACAGCTTATAATCGAGCTTTCAGAGAATTTCAGGAATTTAGGATGGAAAAAGGGTGGAGATTGGATGGCCCAATACAGGAGGAGGAATTGTTACAATTCATGATAAAATTAAGAAACAAAGGTTTGGCAGGCAGGACCTTGGCCGTTAAGGTGGCCGCATTGGCATTTATAAATCGCTTGCACGGGTACCCAACACCTGACAAAGGATTCTTTGCAAAGCGTATGATAGAAAGCTGGACACGGGAGCAAGAACACCAGGGCGATACGAGGGCCCCTATTTCCCTTACAAACCTAAGGAAGCTGTGCCAGGTTCTGCCAGGGTTTTGTTTCAATCAATATGAGGCAATGACTTTTGCCACCATATTTAAGGTAATGTTTTTTGCAGCCTGCAGGATAAGTGAAGTGGTAGCTGAGGGAAGGTATGACAGATCTGGAAGGGCTCTAAGGTGGCAGGATGTAGGAATAAGACCATGGGGATTAACATTCTTGATACGCCGGTCTAAGACTGACCAAAAGGGGAGGGGGCACACAGTGACACTACATCCGACAAGCAAGGGGGACATATGCCCAGTGAGAGCGGTACAAGACTACCTTAAGGCTCGCCCCTCATATCAGGGAAATCTATTCATACATCTGAATGGTAACCCAATAACACGCTACCAAGTTACCAGTGTTCTTAAGAAAGCCTTGAGAGAGGCTGGAATGCCACCAGAAATATATGGAACACACTCGTTTAGAATGGGCGCAGCAACAGCAGCCGACTCAGCAGGCTTCTCGGGTGCAGATATCAGGGCCATAGGAAGGTGGAGATCCAGGGCCTACAAGGGATATATTCGACCGGAAAAACAAAACCAATAACTTCCTTTTATTTATGCAGGACATAGACACCATCGGGGTGAGAAGCTGGTGGTATGGATAGTCGGACACAGTTTCGTACGCCGTGCTGAAGAAGCGGCGAAACGTTCTCAAAAGGGCACCCAACTTGGCTTGGCACACAGGGCTAGAATAAGATGGATAGGAAAAGGGGGTATGAAGTGGCATCAAGTGATGCCAATGTTAAACAGGTTAAAAAATCAGGAGTACCCGTCTATCATCATAATCCATGTGGGAGAGAATGATTTGAGGGTGGGAACTAGTGTAAGTTTAATAATACAAATCAAAACACAACTACCATTAATTAAGAAAATATTTCAAGGGGTTACAATTTTGTGGACCCACCTGGTTCCACGGCTAACATGGGGAGGGGACATCCACCCCAGAAAGATAGATAGGGCAAGGAGAGGAGTGAACAGGGAAATCAATAAATGGTGGTTAGGGCTAGGAGGCACCTGTGTGCAGCACTCGCAAATAACCCATGCGAGACCAGAGTTGTTCTTGAATGATGGAGTTCATTTATCGCCCGAGGGCACTAGTTTATACTTAGATAATATAGTAAGGTTGTTGGATACTATGGTGTGAATCGAGAGTTGGTGGGGCTACGGCAGTTGGCCAGAAACTGGGTGATGCCGTAGTGGTGGCGGGGGTCCAGTATGGTTAATAGGATTTTGTGGTTAGGTAGAGATAGAATAGATCAAAGAGTCATCTCCATAAGAGATGGGGGAATGAGACTTGCCGAGAAGCAGGGCATGGCTACAGCATGATCGTTTCCCTGGGAGGAATGTCAAAAGGGGTAAGGGCAAGCATGGCCCTCAATCTGATGACACCACCCTCCTTACTCAAGCCCGAACGGGCAAGTTGTTTCCCCTTCGGCCTTTGCCAGGGCGCTGTTCGAAGGGGATGTTGTTGTTAGATGTTTATTCAATTTGGTGCTGGCATTGGAAGGCACGTCCAGGCCAGACACCTGTGATTTAATAATGTTGAAACGTAGGAGGAAAATACTGGACCCTGGATTGCTTAGAGCAATCCCAGCAACTCGTCAGAACTATTGTTGATTAAAGAGTGCGGCCAGTTAAAATCCATGTCATGTGTTCGTGTCTCATTTCTCGGGGAGGGGTGCATCGGCAATTGAAGGTTTGCAGTGTCACCAGTATGCTGATGATACCCAACTGTACCTCTAATTTTCATCAGACCCAGGCCTGGGTCTAGCAAGCAGTGCCTGCTAGGACTTGTAGTCATCATTATTCAAGACTCTTTGCTTTTAAACAGTCTCTGCATTACACATAGAATGTTCACAAGCACTCCATCCACACTCAGGATGGTCTCCGTAGGCTAACGTCGAATTTTCAAGATGTCATAACTTAAAAACTACTAACTGGATTTACAAAATGTAAACCAAAGGCACACCCCACCAGTCCCCTTGAATTTTCTAAAAGACTTACACCTCCTCCCAACTAACACAAAACCCCTTTACCCTGCCCAGTTCGTGACGGTCTAACTTTTGAAAAAACAGGCTTTCAAAGTGCAGTTTTCAAACTGTGATATCTCAGCTGTTATCCAACTGATTCGGCTAAAATTTGGACATGAACCACTTACTCCAGTGATCCTTCACCACACATTTCATGAGCCTAACTTTAATCATGTCAATTTTATAACAAATAGAATGTTCGGGCTTTATAATGGAGTGTGCAACACACCTTAACTATAGTGCTCTTGCCACCCTATAATAAATAAAATAAATTTCAGTGTTACACATACGGGCTCAAATTTCTATTTCCCTTTAAAATAAATTATGGCAGAGTTGCATTTTCTGACTCCATCTAACACTTGCGGTGCTGGTGGCATCCATGACAATTTAATTTATACTAAAGCAAGGACAATACCAAGCCTACGAGACATCTCTCACCAAGCGAGAGACAGACGTGCTGAAGGCAACAGCATAAAAATGAGAAACCTTGAGAAAGCAACATGCAGGAGTAATTCCTTCAGACACTTGCAAGAGCAACGATATTTCATTTTAATGGAATGAGACCATAGCCCCAAAATTGGGACAACCAAATTTATAACTCTAGATACCCAGGAACAATTAAAATGGTTCCCCTCACCCCATCCCCAGCATGTATAGAGAATAAAATTCTAATAAATCAATCTGCTAATTCCTGGGTGCCCTTGGGATTGCTATCCATCCCACCAGTTCTACAACCTGTCAGCTGCAGTCCACAAACCACTACTCTGGGATTGCATTGGGACTCCTCTGGAGTATGGTTTGTGGATCACAGCTAGGGCTGCTAACCTTTGCGGTGTTGACCCTGACGCTACCATAGGCCAAATGGGAGCATCGCAGTCAAAACTGCAAAAGCAGGCAACCCTAATTGTGGCTTGTCTTATTTTCATTGCCAACTACTAAAACGTAAATGACTACCTGAAAAAAATGGGCCAACCTGCTGAATATACCCTACATGAAATGGAAATAGTGGTGTGATGGGGCAGGCCTGGGCCCTTTAGGGGCTACCGGTCCATTCCCTGGACAACTCCCCCTTTCAGGGCTATAAGAGCGGTGAGAATTCTCTGGCAATCAGTCCCCAGCTCTTAAAGGGTAATAACATCCATGCTGGCAGAGCTCCACCATCACAGTCTGATCTGGATTCAGGAAGCTGCTTGCTTCCATTCAGGATCAGGTCTGACCATGGGAGTAAAGTTCACACGGCTGGGCCTGGGAAGGGGCAGGTAGGCGCACAAATGTGCGGTCGGCTGCCCCCTCCCCACCACACCGTGTCCAGTGGCCAGCACCCCCTCAGAACCGGTAGCCATGGTGGCTAATGAGAGCTGCCATGGCTGCCTGTCATGGGGGTCACTCTGGACCAGGTCAGGAATGGGGGCTATCATGCGCGGTAGCCCACAACAGACCGGCTGGGTGGGCCTTCTCCTGGCCATGTTGGTGGCTAGTCTGGGCTGTGACCACAGAGTTTATGCCAAGCAAGAGGTTTTTTTCCCAAGGATCAACTGACGGTGAGTTTTTCAAAAGAAGTGCTCTGACTATGCTCCCATTGATGTCAGTGATTGACTTTGGAACATCCTACCTTAGAAGCTGGTACACATGTCTTGTAAGCTGAGGAACTTACAATCAGGGCTACCATACAGTGAGGGGGCTCAGCTGAGCCTGGGCCCTGGACACTAGGGGGCTCCTCCGCAAGCAACCTGGCCACTGCTAGGAAATTTTCAGCAAATGTTCCCCCCAGCACTCAGGCTGCTTGCAAAGGGCTGCCAAGAAGGAAGTTTTCAGAGTGAGTGAGGGTGGAATGTTGGCCTCACTGCCACTCAGGGTGGGAGGGGGACTCACTGGGAGTCAGATCCCTAAAAGAAGACGATAGCAAAAGCACAGAAGGTTGGAAATAGAGACTTCAAATAACATCGTCGCAAATGCCATACAATAAAAATAGGTCCATTCATGGCTATTAGTCAAGTCATTCGGAGGACGCATCCTCCGACTGTCAGGAGGGGAGAGTGAGCGGCTGGGAACGGATCACTCCATTCTGATCTGTTGGGTACTTCTCTGAAGCGACCAGGAAGGGCCACTGCTTGGCTCAATGGACCATTGGTCTAAGCCAGTATGGTGGTACTTCTGTTCTTTTTTTAATTTATTATTATTAAAAGCATTTAGTATCCCACCCCTCCTGCCACAGGCAGCTCGGGGCGGCTCACAACAATATACATTGACAATTAAAATAATAAATTTATCAAACATATTATTATAACCCTATCCCTCTCCTCCCCCCCCCCACCCCAACCCATCTCCCCCACAAGAAAGAAAGAATCCACAAGTGTCTATGGAACAAACTCAGCTTTTAATCAAATGCATCCAATGTTTCCCTTCTTTGGTATTTTCTTCTCATTCTGACATTGAAGCGACTGTCTGATCCCCTCCCTTCTCCAACCTGAGCCCTGCGCCACTTGCCACAGGACAATTGTGAGGCATATTTCACAATGTCCTAACTATCCTTGAATCACCGGCGGAGTCTGCCAACCTGTCCTGCATCCCTCTCAAAAACAAACCTGAATTCTTTCCGGGATTTAAAGACACACAAGATTCTTACATCAACATAACTCTTTGCAAACCACATTACTGTTATTTATATAGTGCAAACAATGTACCCGGTGCTTTAAAGGCATTAATTATAGACAGGGTTCCTGCTCCAGTGGGCTTACAATCTAGGAGACACCAAGGGTGTCTTCAGACATAACATCAACAGGTGTCTGAATGTGGCACTGCTTAGACACACAACCCATCTTGGGGCAAATTGGTGTTTTGCTCGCCACCTGATCTCAGCACGTAAGCGCTGATGCCTCGTTCCCCGTGTTGTACCTGCTAACACCCCACATGATATCATTAGACACACCATTGGCCACGTGTTCAGCCGGAACACGCAAATTGTCCTTGTGGTGCAATGGTGTTCATATCGCGTGTTCAACAGGTGGCCAAACTGGTGTTGGGAATGTTATGGTGCTTACACACAACGGCCAAACACGTGCTTAGGGGTTTTGAGACTCAATCTTTGTTATATTGAAAGATGCCCTGAGTTATGGGGAGTGGGGACAGGAGAAGAGAGGGAGACACAGGGATGCATTCATGAAGTTGAGAAGTTGCAGGTGCATGGGCTTAGCTTAGTTACAAGAGGAGAAGGAGACCCTGATAAGAGTAAATCATGGAACAGACTAAGGGGATGAGGAGTGAGGGAAAGCGTGACAGAAAAGGTAGGTTATCAGGAGGGATTCAAAGGTTGGGAGGGAGGGAGCAGAATCAATTTATTCAGGGAGGGAATTCCAGGCATGGGGGGGGGCAAGTCCCAGGCCTGGCGGACAGACCACATCTCTGTTTTTCTATATCCATATTGTGGCAATAAAAATAATAATATTTTGTCATTTTTATTTATCATTTCTATAGCACATTCAGTGTTCAAAGTGCTTTAAAATCCTTATCTAGTTCACTGTCACAACTCTGCGAGGTAGGTTCTTATTATTTCTATTTTACTGAGGCCAAGGCCGAACTGAGGCCGAGAGTGACTTGCACAAGGCTACTTGGTGAGTTAATGGCTAAGATGGAATTTATTTATTTAGTTAGTTAGTTAGTTAAGTTGCATTTATATGCTACCCCCTCATGCCTACGGCATCTCGGGGCGGCTTCCATACAAAAATAAAACAATATTTAAAACACCAGTAAAATTCACAACAATTAAAAACCCTCATTTACCCACCCCCCCTCCCCACCCCTGAAGGCCTGGGAGAACAGGCCTAGGCATCAGCACTGCAGGCTTCCTTGCTTTACTGAGGATCTGTGGTTGCTGAAGCAAGAAGGGCGGCAGTTAGAGCAACGGTGGTGCCGTTCTCGTGCTGAAGCCAACAGATTGCAACATACAGCCAGTTTGTGAGCCTATGCCATGGCTGTGCAGGCCGCAAAGAAGGAGTTCTTTGCTACCCTCATAGCATCAGTGAAGTCTCGTCCAGCTGAGCTTTTCCAAGTAGTGAGGGGGCTGGTCGGTCTGGCCTCCCTCCACCTGGAACCAGAGTTTTTCTGTGACCGCTGTGTCATGTTTGCTGATTACTTCGTGAATAAAATCACTTATATTCACCACGACTTCGATGCCACACTAGGAGAACCAGAGGTTATGGAAGACCTGCCTTTTCCGATTTCATGGGATCAGTTTCAGTGGGTGGCGCTTGCCGATGGAGGGGATGTTCTTGGGGAACTTAGAGCCGCCTCTTGTGAATTAGATCCATGCCCATCCCAGCTGGTTAAGGCCAGCCAGGAGACATTAGGGCCGTTGCTGGTGGGGGTGGTCAGTGTCTCCCCTTTGGGAAGGCAGAGCGCTGCAGAGGTGGCGCGGCCTCTGCTCAGGAAACCATCACTCGACATTGACTCCCTTGCCAGCTATCGGCCTGTCTGTAGCCTTCCCTTTTTAAGGAAGGTTATTGAACAGGTAGTGGCTCAGCAGCTGCAGGAGCATCTGGACGACATCGGTTTTCTGGATCCCTCACAGTCCGGCTTTTGTCCGGGCTATGGCACCGAGACTACACTTGTGGCTTTGGTCGACAACCTCCACAGAGAACTGGATCAGGGGCAGTCGACCCTGCTGATTCTGTTAGATCTGTCGGCTGCGTTTGATACCGTTGACCATGAGATGTTAGTGACTCGCCTGCGGGACAGAGCCGGAGTGGGTGGAATTGTTCTTGAATGGTTCCGCTCCTTCCTAGCCAGGAGGACCCAGCAAGTGGAGCTCGGGGACTGTTCTTCATCTCCCTGAGACCTCTCGTGTAGAGTCCAGCAGGGTTCCATCTTGTCCCTCTCCTGCTTAACGTGTATATGCAGCCGTGGGGCAAGGTTGTGAGATAGTTTGAAGTGTGATGTCATCAGTAATGCTGATGACACCCAAATCTACCTCTCTTTTTCATCCGACCCAGACCTGGCAGTCTTGGTGCTTACTCGGTGTCTGGCGGCTGTGGGGGATTGGATCAGGGCGAGCCGCCTGAAGCTGAATCGCGACAAGAGGGAGGTGAAGTTAGTGGGTAAGACAGTGGGTGTGGCATCCTCTGTCATTGATGGGGTTTGCCCCCTGCTGGTTCCCCAGGTTCGTAGACTGGGAGTGCTTCTTGATTCCCAGCTCCGCCTGGATCTCCAGGTGAGGGCTGTGGCGAGGAGCGCATTCCGCCAATTACATCTAGTGCGGCAGCTTCGACCGTTTGTCTCAGACTCCGACCTGGTCACTATCATCCATGCTTTCATCACCTCAAGACTAGACTATTGTAACGTGCTCTACGTGGGGCTGCCCATGGTGACGGTTCGGAGACTGCAGCTGGTGCAGAATGTGGTGGCCCGCCTCCTAATTTATTTATTTTTTATTTACTTTAATCCATTTATACCCCACTCCTCTCACCCAATGGCAACTCACAGCGGCTCACAAATAAGCAGCAAAATATAATACAATAAAAACACAAAATTCATGAATATATAAAACAGCATCAACAATTAGGGATGTGCGAATGCGGTTCGGAGTTCGGACTGAACTCGGTCTGTTCAAATGTCCGAACCGAACGTCCAAACTGAACTTGAAAACAGCCGAACACTTCGGTCATGTTCGGGTGAGTTTGGATGAGTTCGGGGGCAGGGGAAACATGACTTCAGATGGGAAAAACGTGACTGGAAGGGGGAGGAAGCTGAGGAGCAGACTTCCTGGCACCAGGGGTGGAGACCAGGGATTGTTTCAGGGCCAAATGATACCGATACTGAAAAAAACTTTGAAATCGGTATCGATAGTGCTATTTTCGAATGTTCGGCCAAGTTCGGCCGGACCAAACTCCACTGAACCGTACAACCGAACCTGAACTCGGGTTTCAAACCGAATGACTGAACGTCCGAACCGTGTTCTGTTTGCACATCCCTATCACCAATATACACCCCATAACACCGGGGGTGGCCGTATGGAGCACGAGAGGCAGCTGTCGGGGGTCTCCAGAGGTGGTGTGACAGTCAACCCAGCTGGTAAGATCTCCTCCTGCCCTCCCTCCCCAGCAAAGGAAACAAACTGGTATTGGGGGCGGAGTGTGGCAGTTGACCTGTTAAGGGCCACGGAACAGCTCTTCCTCCCCCCCCCACCCTTGTGGGGGCAGGGCGTGAGGAGGCTTCCTGCAGGGCCGCTCCCCATAACACCAGGGGTGACTGGAGGCCATGCCGGAGGCGTGTGTCAGGGGTGCGGCTCAAAGGGGCATGATCAAAGGGGCCTGCCCTTTGGTCGTGCCCTTCGGTTATTATTATTATTATTATTATTAAACATTTATAAAGCGCCAGTTGCAACCTGGCGCTGTACAGAACATACAATCAGATGCGGTCCCTGCCTGTGGCTTACAATCTAAAAGACAAGGAGGGGTAGACAAGGAGAGGGGACAGCGGGAGAGACATGGGAGAAGACAAACAAACATTCAGGCGGATGCGAAGTCTCAGGTGCGTGTACTTGGCTTGGTTACAAGGTGGTCGGTTGGGCCGGGAGGTTGGGATGGAGGGGTTGCAGGTGGAATTACCCAATGCAAGTTTTGTACTGGTAAAGGTTATGAGGAGGCCTCCTTCTCCTTCCGGTGAAAGAGGGGTGGAGAGGGAGAACATCCCCTGGTGGCAGCAGAGGATGTAAGAAAGTTTGGCTTGTAATATGCTCCCTGGTGTGAGAAGGGGGCAGTGTGATATGTGATGATGCCGCTAGAATGAGCATTGGGATATATTAGTTATGTATATTGTATATCGGTAGAAGTAATTATTAGTAGAATGTTAAATTGGATTGTAGTTTTTCTTTGTATTGTGGCGTCATGGTGGGTTTCCCCTGTGTGGGATAAAGACCCAATATTGTATTTATATATTGATGTTAGCCACCTCGAGCCGACTTGGGTTGGGAGAGTGCGGGGTATAAATAAAAAGTGCAATGTAACGTAAAGTAATATACAACCAAGTCTGTGCAAAAACCCCAGTCCACTCACCCCATCCCATCTAACCCATCCCACCTCCCCTCAAAACGGGGACAGGCCACTGTAAGCACATTACACCAGTGCTCAGAGCTCTGCACTGGCTGCCAATAGTCTTCTGGGCCTGATTCAAGGGGTTGGTGCTATAAAGCCCTATACAGCCTGGGCCCCACCTACCTGTGGGACCCTCTCCCCCTCCCCACCCCCCACCCTCGGCTTCTGGATCGAACCCTACAGTCTGCCGGGAGCACCGTTCTCAGAGTCCCCCTAGTGGCTCAGGGGGGGACTATGTTCTCGGTAGCCGCACCAAGGCTGTGGAACTTCCTCCCGGCAGAGGCCTGGGTGGCCCTGGATCTTCCCGCCTCCCGCCAACAATGTAAGACCTGGCTGTTCCGCCAGATGTTCGGTGAGGGAGATGGTTGTGGGGGGGTTGAGGGTTATGGGGTGTGTGGGTTTTTTTATTTGTTTATTCTTTAACATTCCCCTTGGTGGACTATATTGGTTTAT
Organism: Sphenodon punctatus; assembly: GCA_003113815.1. Taxonomy (NCBI): domain Eukaryota; kingdom Metazoa; phylum Chordata; class Lepidosauria; order Sphenodontia; family Sphenodontidae; genus Sphenodon; species Sphenodon punctatus. The sequence continues at coordinate 5,958,987 of QEPC01003143.1, read as the reverse complement.
GTTTTTATATATAAGACTCATATATATGAGTCTCCCCAGCCCTGGCCTGACTGAAGCAGAGTGTGTGGAGGAGGAGGAGGAGGAGGAGGCAAACAGCATCAGAGCTGGAGTGGAGTTGGGCAAAAGGCATAGATGTCTAATGTTGCTTGCTGTGCAGTGTCCTAATCACTCCCCGCAGATCTGTGCGTACGGCGGTGCCCCCAGGTTAGGCAGATGTTCTCTCACACTTGCTCTCACATACACACACACTCATGACTCCCAACATTTCAAGTGAGCAAAGAAAGAGATAAGCCCCACCCCCCTTTTGTAATAAGCCACACCCACCTACACACTCCCAGAGCAGCGGGTGGTACAGGCCCTGCTACCCCACAGCTAGGGCTGGCCTTAGAATTTGTGGGGTCTGGGTTGAAGATAAAACGTGGAGCCCCTGGTGGCCCAGCCACCTAAGGGATAGGGCTGATGCGACAACAGCTGTTACCACGCCGCAATTCCATTCCGACATTTCGGAATTGCCCACACCACACCACGGCTTTTCTGCAGATATTCCGCTAATTCCGCTGGCATTCTGAAAATTGCGGAATTGCAGGGAAATTGCAGAAACTGTCAGAAAACCAGTGTTCCGCTATTTTGTGGCGCTGGCGGAATGGCGGAAGTAGCGAAAATGTCATGTTTCCGCTATTTTGCAAAGCCTGTGGAAGTAGCGGAATGAAATTAGCGGAAATGCGGAAGTAGCGGAATGAAACTAGCGGAATGAAAGCCAATTGCGGAAATGCTGTTTCTGGTGGAATTAGCTACCGCTGTGACATTCCGCTACAGCCCTACTCAGGGACAACCTCCATGGGGCCCGAGAGGTGGTCGAGTTTGGGGCCCCACTGGGAGGGAGTGGGCGCACTGTATCATGCCCTATTGAAAATGGAGGCCACTGTGGGGCCCCAGAAGCAGAGAAAATAGCTCTGCCCACATCCTTCTTCCTGCACACAGCTCTGTCCCTCTGTCCCATCCCGCACCAGGCCCACCCACCTGCTCCTACTTCCTTCCTGTGGTGGAGGTGGCACTGGAAGCTCAGCCATGGCGGTGGCTGAGGCGTGTGCGAGCTCTAGGAGTGGCCAGCTCTAGCCTGTTTCCCTTGGTCAGAAGCAGGACTACGCTTACAAAAGGAAGGACCATAGAACCCGAGGGAGAAAACCGGGTGATCCCACTTGAACCAAGGAATTTGGGGAGGGAAGCTAGGGCTGAAGCAAATTTTTCACGCCGTTTCCATCTCCAATGGAACTGGGTGTTTCATTCTGTCTGATTGGAACTTGGACCGTTTGGTCTCCAGTCTGAGTTCTGGTCAGACTGAATGAAAAAAGCAAATATGGCTATTTGTTCATGCAAAATATGGTCAGCTGCCGTTCTGTGCGTGCGCAAAAACGCCCAAGCCATAATTCCTATCAGAAATTTATTCCAATTGGAATTCTGACCAGAATTTCAAGAGCCATTCCGATTGCATGGAACCATCCCACAAATTGGAATGGTTTTTTTGAACCAGCCTTAATATATGCACACTAGATTATTATTAATTATTATTATTATTTTTAGCAAGCATTTATATAGCACCAGCAATGTACCTGGCGCTTTACAAAGTAATGGAATAGACATGGTCCCTGCCCTAGGGCTTACAATCTGAGAGACGGCGGGCAGGAGAGGGAGACGAAGGAAGGGAAACAGAGGGAGAGACAAGGGGTGTAATATTCACGAAGATGCGGGGTCCCAGGTGCACCAGCTTGGCTTGGTTACATCGAGAAATGACCTTGAGAGCCCCTGGGTGTCCCTACCCTCACTGCAGCAAAGTCAGAGCAATGATTACTCCAGATCTGAGTGGCCGGCCACAAGCCCAATGGCGAAACTGCTGACCCTTCAGAGGGAGACACCCTGCAAAGTCTTCACGGCAGCATCCTATCGCATCCATGGGAGACTGAGACACCACGCCTCGCCACCGGGGTGAAGGAAAGTTTTAAATCAGAGGCGTGAGCAAAAGGCCTGATCGTAGGGGCAGTAGATCATTCAGAAGACAGAGATCTTTAGCAGTCATCTCTCCAAGAGCAGGTGGGCTGCTTCAGTAATGCCAGAGCGGCCATCTGGACTATTTAGAGGTTCTTGCTGATGCTTTTATCCCATTGCTGACAGCCAAGATGAAGGGCAGCTGGGATCCTTCCTAAGACTGTAGGTGACTTGCCCAGAGGGCTTTGTTCCTTTTAAATGTCAACTGTCTCCTTGGTCAATTACAGACAAGAGTGACGCTGTTGCAGCCTGTGAGGTAGGATCCTATTCACCACAAAGCTGTCTCTGCCTGGAAGGTTCCAGTTGCAGATGTAGCAGTCGGGTGTAAAGGGGTGTTTTCTTCTCTGGTTTTCCCTAGAATTAGTCAAGTTCCTGAGTCCTCCTGACTCTCCACATAACTAGGCCAAATAACAGAGTGTTTGGGGTTTGTGTGTGCGTTATATTTGCCCCCAGATTTCTCCAGCCTAGGGTTATGGAGATGAAGTCTGCAATTCCCAGAGCTCTGGGTCTCCCGCTTGCCTAGGTTCTGAAACGGGGGGAACGCAGGGACAAACACCTGCCTCCTCACTCCCACTGAGCTAGGAGGAAACTCCAAAATTAATGGTGTGGCAAGGAAGCGAGAGAGTCAAAGAACAAAGAGGAAGAAGAAGGGGAGCAAATTAATAGAGGGGTGGGAAGGGGGAAAGGAAGAGAGGGAGCAAGATGGATACGTGTGTGGGGGGGGGTTGGGGAGGGGCCTCAGCTATGAGAGACAACTAAAAAGGGGTGGGAGTGGCTCATAAAAGTTTAAGAACCAGTGCTCTAGTGTCCCATCTCCCACTCCTGCTAAGTCACTAATACCCAGTTATCTCCAGCAACCGCCTTCGTCTCCCCAATAGCCTAATTGCCTCTGGCCTTGCTTCCCCTCCAGCCATGGAATTATTGGCCCTCTCTCTTCAGTACCGGAACTTAACGTCCTTGCTCCCTGCTGTTCCACCAGGCTTTTGGTGAGGGAGATGGGTGAAGGGTGGGTGGGTTAGGGAGGGAGGCTTTCTTTCTGTATTTTATGCCATCCCCCTTTGGTCTGTTTTGTAAATGTTATATCTGTTATTTTTTATGGTTATTTTTCGTGTTACAAGCTGCGCAAGCAGAGAGGCGGGTTAAAAATAATGGAAATAATAAATAATAAAAATATAAAGGGCAGGAGTCTAGTCTTTCTTCTCACACAACAGCACCTTCTCCTCTTTTGTCTTTTAAATAGGCAATATCTTCTCTGATCCTGAAAGCCAGGATGAGGAACCTTTGCACCATCAGAGGCCAGATCTGTGTCTTTGTGAGATGGAGAATCCTGAGAAGAGGGGAGCAGGGAGGCATGGCCAATAAAAGATGCTAGTCTCCATAAATATCCATAATTGTTCCCCACTCTCCTTCCCATCCCCTTTAAATTCTCCTTTGCTGTGATGCCTACAAGGAACTTTCTGAGATATGAAGACATATAGGGCATTTTTACACACACGTTAAAGTTCTGGATGTTTCAATCGTCTGGGTTTACAAGCCCACAAGTAAGTTCCGGATGTATTCTTCACACATTGCCCTCCACTGCTTCACTATTTAGATTTGAAGTATTAAGAACAAACTCTGAAGGGTAAAAATGAAGAAGAGACCAACAACGATTTGTACAAGTTGGCAAGTTGCGGAGAACTTGATTTAATATATGCCACTGCCCCTTTTTATAGCTCTGAGTTTAGGTCTCGGTAGATAGATCTTGCTGTAAGTTAATTTGATGCAAGATGAATATTCATGAAGCTGTGCCTCCTTCAATGGCAGCCTCCTCCAGTAGGTTGAGCTGATTTATGGAGGAGACTGCTGATCAACTGCCAAAATCCTTCACTAATTAGGATTAAAAAAATCAGATCCTGAGGCAATTTTCTTGATAGGAAAGCTAGTGAGACCAGATCCTTATCTGGTGATAAACAGGTTTAAAGTTGATTTAAGGTCAAGGGTGGGAAACGTCTGTCCCATGGACAGCCCATAAATGTCCCCCAAAGGCTTCCCTGCACCCCCATTTTGTGTGACCCACCAGCTATGGGATAATTCTGGGCCAGTGGCCACACACCCTACTTAGGTGACATGACGAGAGCTGAAACGAGAACCCACAAAAACAGGTATACCCAATGAATGTCCCGTAACTGAATGAACCCAACAACACATTGCTACCTGACTGCGATCTCATTCAGGTACCCAGTGTGCCGGAATGTCAACTTCTGGTACCGATTTTTCAAGTTCCTTATTGATTTATCAACTTTGGACACCTATTTATTTATTTTCCATCCCAGAAAATTGACTTCCGGTCCCAGAAAGTCAACCTCCAGTCCTTGAAAATTGACTTTTGGTTTGGATTTTATTTTATTTTATTATTTCTGTCCTGATTTTTCAGTTTTCTAACCCGATATATTGATTGGTAATTGGAAAATTGAAAAATTCGTACCAGAAGTTACCAACTCCCATTGGGAACCTGACATGGTACCCTAAAATGTGGTATTACCCACCGGTACTAAATGAAGCGCCCGGTTCAGCTTTAGACATGACCCTCTTTACATGGGTGGGTGGGTCACATTTCCTCCATTAACAACCTTCAATGTTCCAAAATGACAAGTGAAGCCACATGCATGCACATAATGAAGGGAGGTTTTCAATTAAATTGCAGGCTAAATGAGAAAAGATTTAGGATAAACATTAGGAAGAATTTTCTAGCTACCAGAAATTAGGCAGTGGAATAATTTGCAACAGGATGTTGCAGAGACCCCATCACTGGGAACCTTTAAGAAGAGGTTAAGCAGACATCCCTCAGGGATGCCTGCCTCTGGTTGCAGATACTGTGAATCCTGTTTAATGGCAGGAGGCTGGACCAGAAAATTCTTTGGGTTCTTTCCAGCCCTATGATATACATTTCTTTTTTGAGCTTTTAGGTTCCACTGGCATCACTGTTCAAGCTTTTCTCCATAACCATATGGGCTACAAATTGAGAGAGGGAGAGAGAGAGAATGAATGAATGAATGAAGATTCTTCTATACATAAAATGTTCCAGGATCTGGGAATCTACCTGAATAATTAATTCCCTTACATTGCCCGAAAACTGGTATACTCTCACCAACAGAAGTTGGTCCAATAGAAGAGAAGGATAAGAAGTGCCATACCAGGGCAGATCAATGGTCCTTCTAGCCCAGAATCCTGTCTCCGACAGCTAGCTTCAGTTTCTATGGAGAGGTACAGAATGGGTCATAACAGAGCGATCAATTTCTAGCTATTCACTCCCAGCCTTCGACAGACAGAAGTCTTATCTCCTGCTCAGGTTGACTAATAGCCATTTATGGACCGACCCTCTAAGAATGTATCCATTATTTTTTTAAAAACTAGTTACACTATTAGCCTTCATAATTTCCTCTGGCCAGGAGCTACACAGGTTAATTGTACACTGAGTGAAAAAATATATGCCCTATATGTCTTAAAATCTGCTGCCAGTTAATTTCACAGGATGTCTCCTCGGTCTCTTATTTTGAGAGAGGGTAAATAACAACGCCCTCTGTAGGCTAGAAATTTACGTTGCAACCATGCAGGCTATAAAGTTTCTCTAAAGCTAAGGAAAGAGAGGGATAGTTTTGAGATTCTTCCATAATTACAAGTCTCCAGTATCTGCAAATGTCAAGAGGAAAGGCCTGGTGTGGCCCGAAAGCCTTAGAATTTGCAGATTTCCAGGGCAGATAAAATGCGGACCCTCGTGTCCCCACCCACTTCCCATGGACTCACCTCCACAAGGAGCATCTTCCACGGGGCCTTAGAGGTGGTCATGCTGGGGGCCCTGCTTGGAGGGAGCGGGGGGCCCTGCACTCTGTTGTGATAAAAATAAATGGGGGCCACTGCAGGGGCCCAGAAGTGGAAAAATTAGAGAGGCCCAGGGCAGTTGCCCTGACTTGTGCTGCAGTAAGGCCAGCCTTGTGAAAGCTTGCACACTCTAGCCAACAGACATTGGGTCCAGTAAAAGAGATCCTTTGCCTTCATCGCTGACATTTGGGATTAACATGACAACCACCCTCTCTCTCCAGACAAGCAAACAAAATGCCAGATATTGAAAGACCTGACAACTTTGCCTTTGCGCAGCAAGACAATGGCTTGACGTACAGATTCGCTATTTTACCCACCAGAAAATCCTCAGTCTGAGAAAACAATCAGAAAGCCACAGCATTCTCGCCCAGAAACACATGTTCAGCCCATGGTGACTGCTAACTCAGAGGGGGCTTTTAGATGGGAAGGCTCTGCCCTGGTGCTGGCGCCGGTGCCGCCAGCCCGCATCACCCCCGGGCTGGCCCATCCATCTAAAAGTGCTCTGCCAGATGTGGAAGCGGAGCAGGGGCCAGCCCCGCTTGTGAGGCTCCAGACAATCCCAGAGCACCACCTGTGGAGCAGGCCGGCGAAGCCCGTGGCGCTGGTCCGAGGCGGAGCTGCTGTCCATTGGCTTGGCGGACCCATGCTGCAGCTACACTTTCAGTGGACCGTTGCCATGGGCAACACCATAGAGTTGCGGGCCCCAGCTTAGAGCATCCACCCGCAGCTCTATGGTGTGCAAGGGATGGGAGAGTACGTAGTGCAGGTGGACTGAAGGCCAGGGCAACCACCGGGTCGGGTCGGTCTAAAACGGACCCAGGCAGGGTTGCGAGAGGGCAGACATGGGGGTGCACTGCTGCCCAGAGCAGCTCTGGGAGCAGGCAGCCTCCATGTCCATCTGTTTACACCCTGAGTGAAGAGTGCATCCCTCCAGAGGGCCGCAGTAAACAGCACACAGCAGCCAACGTGCAAATTAACCAACTCTGCACTCGTCTCCTAACAAACCCCATTTCCAGGCGAGTGATTCAATTAAGTGGAGTGGCGCGTCTCTCCGTGGTGCTAATTTTGTTGGGTTTCCATTTTTAGCCCTGTGAGGCGTCGGCAAGCAGGGAAAAGATTATGCTTGTTCCCTAGCACATGAGTGAGAGAAACAGCTGGGGTGCAGGTCCGATTGCTTCATGCAGCGTTGTTGATCAAAGAGGCACGTCTCTCCTCGTGGTTGATTGGTTCTAGGGTGGCCATACCTCCCCTTTAAAAGAGGATGCCTATGAAAAAGACATGGTGGAGGGCTGCACTAGAACCAGTGCAGCCCTGCAACATGTATTTTTCATAAGCGTCCTCTTTTAAAGGGGAGGTATGGCCATCCTAATTGGCTCGCATGTTTAGAAATTTCAGCCCGAGCCACAAACATCGCATGCAGATGACATACTGCTGAGATTTTATTTATTTATCTTACTTATTTTGATTTCTATCCTGCCCTTTTCCGTAGGTTCAGGGTGGCTCACTGCATAAACTTATCAAATCCAGTTAAAAACAAATGAAATCCCATTCCACCCCTTCACCCTCCAAACCCTATCGCACCCGCTAAAAACCCAGTCAAAGAAAAAGGTCTTCCGTCGCATTTTGGGCTTTGGCGAACCTGCAGGGGAAGCGAGTTCCAACGCTATGGGGCAGCCCCCGAGAACGCCTCTCTGCAGGCCCTCACACCCTACAGCTTTTTATCAAGACACGTTCCCACAAAATACCATTCAAAAAGTAGCAACCTCTCTTCCTTGGGGTAATGACTGGCTACCCTTCCACCTCAGCTCATCACTTCCTTGGGGTAACGACTGGCTACCCTTCCGCCTCAGCTCATCTCTTCCTTGGGGTAATGACTGGCTGCCCTTCTACCTCAGCTCATCACTTCCTTGGGGTAACAACTGGCTACCCTTCCACCTCAGCTCATCACTTCCTTGGGGTAACTGGCTACCCTTCTACCTCAGCTCATCAGCCAACCATGTTTCATATCCCAAGATGCATTGCTCCAGAGGAGAGTGTAGAAACGCCTTGGTCTTCTTTTTGCCTTCCAGTCACACGTTTTTGCCACCCAAACTCACCTGAACGCAATCCGAACTGACCGAACTGTTCGGTCATTTTGACGTTCGGAATTGCATTCGGTTCGGTCTGTTCGTGTTTGGATTCAGGTTCGGTCATCCGAACAGACCAAGTTCAGGCCGAACTCCAAACTTCCGAACCGCATTTGCCCATCCCTAGGCAGGGGAGGAAGCAGAGGAGGGGTTGAACGTAATTGAAGCCAAGAGCGAGGGGGATGACCTTCGCAATGGAGTGTTGAACAGAAATAGGAAGGTCAAGGTGAGAGCCGGCTGCCAGAGGAAGCCAGTAAGAAAGACTGCTCCACTTTGGTAGAGTTCTCACTGTAACCTCCAAACCAATGAAGAACTAGTGCCATCTCCCCACTACTGCTCATACCGCCACAGAGTGCAGACGTGATGTTCACACTACACTTACTTCGATATATGAAGAGAAGGGGCGGGTACATGCTCCAAATTTTTCTGCTTTTCCTGCACTTAAACATGCAAACAATTCCAAAGTAAAAGCAGTTTAAGGTGTCACTACATAGAAGTAACTTTTGGTTGGAGCGTGCCCCCTTGCAGTGCTTAAGCAAATTAGGAGTAAAAGGCATACACTCCTTAAATGGGCACTACACATTTGTACTCCCCTCCTCCCCAGCCTAGCAAGCATCTTTGGTCTCTCGGCCAAAGAGACAACAGCAATAAAAGCCAGAGAAAAAGAGATTCACTGAACGAGAAGATACTGTCCTTTCCTTTGAGGTAAAATTTCTTTCCTCCCGAAGGGCACCGCTAATGGTAATTTGCCTCTGGGCTGTGATTCAGGGCAACAGACACACAAGACTTTATGGCGCATCCTAAAGAAGCTGGCTGTCGTGTGCATTTTATAGTCTTTATTCCCAGCTCACTCTATATTTTGCCGGTGGGGGAGAGAAACGGTGGAGAGACTTTTATCTGTTAATCTCACAACAAATTTCGTGATGGTGTGGAACACCCTTGGGTCCTGTCTGATGTTTTATTTTTACACCTTATGCATGAAAGCCGGGCTCCACTGACATCAGTGGCATGATGCTTTAACCACTTAGATAGCACTGTAAAGCTCAAAGTGCTTTAAAATCCTTCTTTATTTCACCCTGTAAAGTAGGGCATTATTATTCCCATTTTACAGAAGGGGAACTGAGGTTGTGAGAGAATGACTTGCCCAAGGCCACCCAGTAGTTTCATGATTAGGCAGGATTTTGAAGCCAGGTCTCCCAGATCCAAGTTCAACACGTTAGTCACTAGACGACACTGGCTCTCAATCATTCATATGACTGGGGAACCTTTTCCTGCTCAGGGGCCACTTTGAAAATTAGTGCAAGCTCTGAGAGCTGCAAAGAAGTTGGGGGAGGGGGTGGTTAAGTGGTGCGCTCAGGGTGACGGAAGGAAGAGGAGCATCTAAATCTCTATGTTGTATCTATCAGGAGGTCTGCCTACTCCCCAGTGAGGCGCTAACCTGCCTTTCCTAGGTCCTTTTCACACAGACCACTTTTAAACAAGGCGCTTAGAAGTGCCTCCGGAGCCCCGCGTTCGAGAAGAAAGCCACATGGGGTGTGTTTACACACTCCCCGTGCTATCGGAAGCGACGTGCTGCCCGTTTTCTTCAGCGGCGGCAGCTGCAGACGTGGGGCTTCCGAAAGGCACATTCTGTAGACCTGAAAATTGAGGCCTACAGAATGAGCCTTTTGAAAGCCCCGCATCTGCAGCTGCCACTGCTGAAGAAAACAGGTGGCAAATCACTTCCGGTAGCGTGGGGAGTGTGTAAACACTTCCCCCCGCAGCTTTCTTCTTTAATGCGCGGCTCCAGAGGCGCTTCTAAGTGCCTCGTTTAAAAGTGGCCTAACACTGATAAAATGGGTGTTACATTTTAATTATACATGTTACAGGGCTGCAGGTGTGCTCTATGGGTGCCCTGCAACATGTATAATAAAATGTAACCCCTATTTTATCTGTGTTAGAGTGTTTGTGTGAAAAGGGCCCTAATTTCATTCAGATCTAGCTGCCCCTCCTAAGATAAGGAAATCATACCTTCCTGAAGAAAACCTACCACTTCTGTCAGGCTTTCCCTAGCTCCTCATTCCTATAGAATTGTCACAGAAGCCACCACTTCCCTCCTTCCCTCAGAGCTTCCCTCTTCTCTGTAACTAAACTAAGCATGTGCACCTACAGCTTCTCAACCTCATGAAAGTAGCTTTGTCTGTCTCTGTGGGCGCAGCCACCCAAGCTGCGGAGGACCTGCTCCCCACACGGTCCCATATCGGGTAAGCGCAGGTGACACACTGCAGCACCAACATGGGGGGCTGGGCAGATGGTTGACACCCTCCACACGCCCCCAGTGGGCAGACCGCTGTCAGATCTACCACCACAGCCAAGATGGGCCGAGGCGCTAGCCACACGAGTGCGCTTCCGGCCCTGCCCTGCCTCCCCCGGCCAGACCAAAATCCTGCCCCCGGCTGTAATGTGAGCACAAGCGACAGTGCCTGCAGCTCAAAGCCTTGCCACAGAGCTTGCCAGGCAGTGGGGCAGAAGGGGCCTGGGCACATGGGCTACCACGCCTTGGCCAGCCTTACTTCATTTTAGATATAAGGCTTTAATGTGACGCGTCCTCGGCCTTTTTCTGAGGACGTGTTGCGTAGCAGCCAGCTGCTTGCCCTCCACTCGGGAGTCAGGCGAACAAGGTTTGGTTGTGGTTTATGTGATCGAAGCCTATAAGAATCAGAAGCTTGTATTCCTCTCAAGTCAAGCCTCGTCCAGTCTCCTCTGAAGCCTGGCTCAGGCTGCTGTATGCTCTGTACAGCGGTCTGGTCTGAACACGGACTAGGCTCTGTACTACGTATAGGATTCTAATACAGACAGCTTGACTATGCTTTGGGCGGTCTGTCTCCGTGAGGAACTGAGAGGAGAGAATTGCCATACATCACCACCACACTCTGCATGGCTTCATCTCCACTCCCTTCCCCTAGGCTCAGTCTTTTGGTGCTTGAGAGTAGAACTGGATCCAGGGGCCCATCCCTGCACTCTCTCGCTCCCCTTCTTTCTATCTATCTATCTATCTATCAGGGATATGCGAATGCGGAAGTTCAGAGTTCAGACCGAATGCGAATAGTTCGGTCGACCGAACTGAACTTTCAAACTGAACTCGAATTCGACCGAACTATTCGGTCGAATCCGAACCAGTTCGGAAGGCAAAAAAACCTGGGTTTGAATGTACGAACTTGGTTCGGAAGTTCGGCGTTCGACCAAACTTGAATAGTTCGGTCGACCAAACCAAACTTTTGAACCGAACTTGATTTTCGAACCGAACCGAATTTCCGAACTCGATTCTGTTCGCACATCCCTACTATCTATCTATCTATCTATCTGTCTGGAAGGAGATACATATACACACATGTGTGTGTGTGTGTGTGCAGGAATGGGGAACCTCAGTCAGGGGCCAAATCAAATGTGGTCTGCAGCTAGTTTTTATATGACTCCTTTGCAATTCCTGGACCTGGCCCCTGGATCCAGTTCTACTCTCAAGCACCAAAAGACTGAGCACAGGAGAAAGGAATGTGTATATATACACACACACACACACACATATCCTTCTATATCCCATCCCTCTCCCCCAAGCTAGGAAGTGGAACTCATCAGTGCTGCTTTAACACTCATTCAAGTCAAAGCCCATGGCAGGCATTCAGCACGTTGCAGGATTGGATCCTTAAATTCCTTACTCCCAATCCATCCCGGCTGCCTTCCTATCAACTTCAATAGATTTACCCTAGCAACTATTATTATTAATAATTATTATTTATGGAGAGCCAGCAATGTGCCTGGCACCAAATAGTTGTCATTAGAGATGGGTCCCTGCCCCAGGTAGCTTACAGTCTTGGATGGGCAAGGGAGAAGGGAACATACAGAGAGACAGGGCATTTTTACACACACGTTAAAGTTCCAGATTTTTCAATCTTTTGGGTTTACAAGTCCACAAGTAGGTTCCGGATGCATTTTTCACACACACGTTGCCCTGAGGCAGCCTAAAGTAGCCACAGCGATGAAAGTGACAGGCTGCCATGGAAACGAAGTGACCACAGCTGCCTGGAGCAAAGCAGTTTACCAGGAGAACTTTTTACATACAAAGGTTCTGGGAGAAGTTTCACGCAGAAGTTCAAAGAGCCGGATGTTTAAGATCCGGGTGAGTGATTTAGACACACGGAAAGTTCAGGATGTAACAGCAAACATCCATAAAAACACCCACATTCATAAAGTTGAGAAGCTGCATGTATACATGCTTACCTATTTACAAAGAAGGAGTGGGATTCTGACAGTCTAAGGGGAAGCATATATGACCAATCTATGGGGACAAGGAGCTAGGGAGGAGTTGGGGTTCTGGTTTCTTTATATTTTTTATTATTATTATTATTTTATTTTATTTATTCAATTTAATACCCCACCCCTCTGGCATCCCGGGGCGACTTACAAAACAGGACCATAAATACCGTTAAAATACAATTAATAAAATCAAATATTATAAATACCTAAAATATTAATTTCAATATAAAACAATATATTGCAGCCCTGCAACAAAAGACAACAGACAACCCACCCTGACCCCCTTTCCCCTCCCCCCCCATCGCAGAACACTTGGCGGAAGAGCCAGTTCTTACAATTACGTCGGAAGGCCAGGAGATCTGGGCTGAGGCGGATCTCCACCGGGAGGGAATTCCAAAGCGATGGCGCGGTGCCAAGAACCCGCCGATAGCACAGAACCTCCAGGAGAGCGTTCCCCGGATGACCGCAGGGGCCACCCCAGAACCTGGGGGGGTGAGACAATCTCTCAGATATGTGGGACCCAGATCGTGTAGGGCTCTAAAGGTTAAAAACAGCACCTTGAATCTGGCCCGGAAGCCAATAGGCAGCCAGTGCAGAGCGTGAAGCGCCGGCTGAATATGTTCTCTACGGCCAGTGCTAGTAAGCAGTTGGGCCACAGCATTCTGCAGCAGCTGCAGCTTCTGAACCGTCACCAAAGGCAGCCGCACATAGAGCGCACTGCAGTAGTCCAACCACAAGGTGCCGAACGCATGGATGACAGTGATGAGGTCTGAATCTGAGACACATGGGCAGAGCTGTCTCACCAGATGTAATTGGCAAAAGGTGCCCCTGACCACAGCTGACACATGAAAATCTAGGCACAGCTGTGGATCGAAGAGCACCCCCAGACTCCACACAGATGGAACCAAAAGAGGATGAACGTCTCCAATAATGGAGGCGATCTCCTCACCGAGACCACCGGTTCCGCCAACCGGCATCACCTCTGTCTTATCAGGATTGAGCTTCAACTGGCTCAGCCTCATTCAGTCTGCCACAGCTGCCAAACACCGGGATAGCAAGGTGACAGCAGGACCTGGGTCTGATGAAAAAGACAAATACAGCTGGGTATCATCCGTGTACTGATGACAGCAGACCTCCCAGCTATGGACCACCTTCCCCAGAGGCTTCTTATACACGTTAAACAAGAGAGGGGACATGATGGAACTCTGTGGCACCCCTCACGGGAGGTCCCCCGGGGAATATGTACAATCCCCAAGCACCACCCACTGGGACCTATCCGTCAGGTATGATCGGAACCATTGCAAAACAGTCCTGTCCACCCCGACCAAGTCCCGCAGATGGGCCAACATCTCATGGTTCACAGTATCAAAAGCCGCTGAAAGGTCTAATAGAACTAGAAGGGTCATAACGCCCGCTGTCTAGTTCTACGAGGAGGTCGTCAAGCAAGGCCACAAGCGCTGTTTCCGTATCATAACCCACACGAAAGTCGGACAGCGTGGTGCGCAGGATCAAGAAAACTGGTGCAATTCAGATATGCCTGGAGCTGCCGGGCCACCACCCGTTCAATAACCTTCCCTAAAAGAGAAGGTTAGAGACAGGCCAATAACTCACTGGGGCGTCAACGTCCAAAGCTGGTTTTAAACCACAGCGTCCTTAAGGCAACTTAGCACTTTCCCCTCCTGAAAGGAGGTGGTGAGGTGACCACCCCCGCCAGCACCGGCCCTAATGTCTCCCTACGTAAAAGGGGGATAACGTTTACCTATATTAAAACCCTGCTCTCAAGAATTAGCTAGTTCAGCCCTATCATGTCTATAAGATGCTCAATCTTCTAATTAATTAATGCTCTGCGCATTAGGCCAATTACAGGTTGCTTGTAACATGTCTCAACACTCAGCTTTTTAATTACTTGATCAAAAACCAACCAACCCCAGGACACTATTCCTTTTGCAAGGATTTTTCAGGCTACATCAGAACAGAGACAGAAAGCATTTTGTAATCTTGGGTGAAACCAGCCGTGAGAGTTTTCAATTGGTGCTAGAAAGAGATGGCTCTGCACTAAATCAAAACTGGGGGAAATGATGGTAATGCAGCCTTTCATATTATCATACAGACATTTCATTAAGAATGAGTAGGGATGGGGATTTCAGGTTTGGATAGAACTGAAATTGTCCGAAAATAGCTGTTTTGGATTAATTTGAAATTTTGGATTTTTTTGGTTCTGGCGTTTTGGTTCTTTCATATTGATTTTGTTTAAGTTTTTTTTTTTTGCATTGTGCCAATTTGGATGGGGTTTTTTTCTCTCTCTCTCTTTTCATTGTGGCTTGTTCCCATTGACATCAATGGTAGGAAAAGATCTGAAACCAAAAAATCCAAAACCAAAACGAGATCCAAAATTAATTTAAAAAAATGAAATTGAAAAATCTGAAACCAAAGTTTCCCCTGGAGTCCCATCCCTCCCACTAGGGGAATGGTGGTTATGGGGCTGGAGAGATGGACTTTCTGTGCTCAGCTTCATGGGCCGTGGGTGTAATTATTGAGGGGAGAAATGGAGGACATGTCCCCCACAAAGTTAGAGGCATGAGGGATGGCAATAACCCTGTCCCCCACTAAGTTTTCAGATAATTTGGACTTCTCAAACAGGCAACCCAGATGGGGCTACCGGGAACAGGAGCTTCACGTCGTCCGCACAACAGAGCATGAGCACATGGGGGAGCTGCCACTCAGATACTGCTTGCCTGCCACCTGACAGCCACTCATCACAGCTGCCACCTCACAGCTGTCCTCCCCGGCCTCAGCTCAACCTCTGCTGGCAGGAGAGTCCTCAGCCACCCTCCCTCCCTCCCCCACCACCAACAGGACTTGATAAGTCGGGGGGACAGCTGAAACAGGGTACCTAATTTAGTGCCGGTGGGTAATACACACATTTCTGAGTACCGTCTTGGGTATTCAACGGACTAGCCAATCACCGATCAGGTATTCAGATACCTGCAAAATCGGTAATTTCTGGTCCTGATTTTTCACTTCTGGTTACCAGTCGGTAAATTGGGATGGAAAACCAAAAAAAAATCAGTACAGGAAGTCAATATTCCAGGACCAGGGATCGACATTCCAGGACATTGGATACTTGAACCATGTCTCGTTCGGGTAGCAATTGGTACTTGATATTTTCGAGTCGATTCGAGTACTGGAAATTTGATGGGTGTACCTGGTTTTGCAGGTACTTGTTTCAGCTCTAGTCAGGGGGGGCTTGTCGCCTCCAGGATCTCCCCTCTGCCATTCTCCAGTGTTCCCCACAAAGTGTGAAGCCATTTGAAGTGGGTTGTGGAGAAGTTCTTGCTACCCATTTACACGTCTTTCTCAAGGAAACTGGTCTGATTGGTACGGTCATTAAGAGTATCTGGGTTTGACCCAGAGTCTCTGGGCAAAGCCCTGTTTTCTCCTGTCAGTGGCAGTACCCCTCCCCCAGCAGCGGTGGTGTTGCAGAGATGTCCTCTCAGATGCTGACCTTAGGACCCGGAGGTGGCAGAGAGGGGGCTTCAGCAGGAGCCTTAGGGTTGCAGCAGCAAGACTCCTTGCCACTGCTGCTGCTGTTGGAGGGGAGGGAACATCATTGCGGTTGCTAGGGGCCACGGCCACTGTTGGGGAAGGAGGACGTTGCTTCTCCCGATCCTGAAGAGTCTTGCCCCCCTATCCGAGAACTGTCCAAGTCTTTCTGAGGCCCATTGTCACCCGCAACCACACTGGCCAGCAGGTAGCACCTGCACCAGAGGAAGAGGGATCCTCCAACTATGCCAGTGCCAGCCCACAGGCAGCACCTGCACCAGCAGAAGAGAGATCCTCCAACCACACCATTACCATCCCACAAGCAGCGCCTGCACCAGAGGAAGAAGGATCCTCCAGCTATGACAGTACCATCCCACAAGCAGCGCCTGCACCAGAGGAAGAAGGATCCTCCAGCTATGACAGTACCATCCCACAAGCAGCGCCTGCACCAGAGGAAGAAGGATCCTCCAGCTATGCCAGTACCATCCCACAAGCAGCGCCTGCACCAGAGGAAGAGAGATCCTCAAACTATGCCAATACCAGCCCACAGGCAGCACCTGCACCAGAGGAAGAGGGGTCCCCCAGCCATGCCAGCCCCAGCCCAAAGGCAACGCCTGCTCCTCTGCCATGGAGACTATGGCTCTGGCCAGTCAGAGCCAGCTCCAGGTGCTCTGGAGTGGGAAAAGAAATTCCAGCCACTCACTCCTCTCTCCCTTTATAAGCCGACGCCACTGAAGAAGTAGTGACTTATCAACTTGCTCCCCTGGCTAAGCCCCCTGCATTCCTTCCTTTCCCTGCCTCTGGCCGCCCTCCTGCCTCCTAATCCTTCCAGCCTGTTGCTGTTGCCTTCCCCTTGTTCATACTGCCTGCTCACCTGATTTTGGCCCACGCTCCATCTAGACCACGTCTCTGCCCGACGCTCGGACTATCTGCTCATCTGGTTCAGATTCCCACTTCGCTGGCTCTGCCTGCCCATCCGGCCCGTACGCTCATCCCATAGCCCACCCCCACCGAGCGTCGTGACATCCCAACGCTCTGCAAGCGATGGGGTTTTGTCAGAAAAGAGGCAGGGTAGCCACTTTGTCCTGCCCCCTCTGACATGGTCCTGCCCGTCCCAGTTGCATCCTAGATGGTCGCCCTACCTGTGAGGGATGCAGGTTGGACTGCTGAGAGGAAATCTATGTAGCTTTGGTGGCTATTTCTTGGGATTACAAACCTTTCGAGGCAAGGACCTGTCTCTAACTATTGATCGTAAAGCACCCGGTACATTGCTGGTACTATATAAATAAACACATAAATAAATAATGATAATTAATAGTAATATTTACTAAACCCACGATGCAGTGGGCTGCTGTAAACCCCCCTCCTGAGAGGTCCTGATCGTGATGCGTTGAAACCCCAGAGAGGGTGTCACTCAGCTGATGCTTGCGGGGCGCGCAGCACGGCAGTTTGTCTTCTCTGAGGTCTCCACGCAGGACCGGCCTTAGACTCTGTGGCACCCAGGGCGAAGATAAAGTGTAGGACCCTGGCTCCTCCCCTCCCCTGTGTCCCTGCCCCCTCAGGGGCACCCTCCATGGGATCCTATCGGATGGTGGTACTTGAGGCCGCACTAAGAGGGGATGGGACCCCCAGAACTCTCGTTTGGTGAAAATGGGGCCATGCAGTGCCCCCCCCCCCCCCCCGGAAGTACAGAAAATAGCTTGGCCCCGTTGTGATAAGGCGGACCCTGTCTCCATGATTCTGAACCTCATGTTGCCCATCGTCAGCCTGTCGCCCTTGATTCCCTCTCTGCCAACTCGCAGGGCATCCTTGTAAGAAGAGAAAGCTCCCTTTCAGTCTGCACCTCTTACAGGCACTGACAGATTTCTCCAAGCAATCACAGCCCCGTTGGTAGGTCCTAAAAATTCATGGAATATACACCAAATTTCAGTCGCTCTCACCCCCGTGGCAAAGCTGTGCCCTTAATCATAGGGCATGGAGCATGAAGCTAACACTCACACTTCTGCAGTTGTATTAGGTGCTATAAATAAATGGCTAGCAGAAGTAAATGACAGTTGGGCTTCGGGTTGCTAAACATCTGCTTTAATTGCATTCTTTCCCCAGCTACTTAATCCCCGGAGTCTGTGCCAGAAGCCCACTTCCATTATTAGCCTGGAGTTATCGGGTAGACAGTTGCATCCAAAGATGCGGCGCCTCTCTCTTTTCCAATGAAAAGATTGTTGCTCTTTAAATCAATGGGGGGATTCTTTGGCAGGCGTCGGACTTGAGAGTTTAACCTTTTCAGCATGGGCCTCAGTGGATTAAACCGTCTGTTCCACTCAGATTATCAGCCATTTGGTAGGAACTGGCAGACCGAGGAGACAGCTTGGTATGTCTCTTGGTCCCCTATAGAAAACTCCATCCTTATGGACACTGTGTAATGGCTCCGCTCACGGCGTCCTTTGCTCTGCCAGGGTTCTCCAAGAGGGCTACTACTCAATTTGAACAGATGAATGACGCTCCAACAGTATAAAATACAGTCAAATAGAAATAAAAATAATAATTTAGAGAACGACCCTCTATTGGATGGCGCTCAGAGCGCTTTGCAACATGTAAAATACGATTAAACACCCTAATTTAAAATCCATTTCAAACAGTTTAAAAGGGGAAGGTAAAGGGAAGGAAAAGTACATTTAGGGGAGCCTGTGGTGGATCCCTTAAGCGCACTTGGAGAACAAAAAGATATTTATAAAACAATATAAAATCAATTTTAAAACAATTTAAAAGGGTATGGTAGGGAGGACAGAATGCATTAGGGGGAAACAGCTGTGGATCCTAAAAGCATCTGGAAAATAGTTACGTCTTCAAGTGCTTTTTAAAGGAGAGGGGAAAGGAACTAAGACGGGCATCCGGCGGGAGCGAGTTCCACACTGAGGGGCCCGCCGCAGCAAAGGCCCGATCGCCCGCGAACCCATGGCAAGTTTTTATGCACCCCCTTTCCAGCTCCTGGATCTGGCCCCTGGATCTAGTTCCTACCCACTAGCACAAGAAAACTGAGCTGAGGGGCAGGGAGCAGAGATGAAGGCATGCACCTGAGGAGAGGGGGCAGATCTAGGGCACAGATCGATGATCTGGACCCTCCTTTTCTTGAGCACACCTGCCTCCAACTTCTATGCAGCCCTCAGAGCTTCGACTCATTTTCAAAGTTGCTCCCAAGAGGGAAAAGGTTTCCCATCCCTTGTGGTAAACTTTTCCTGGTAAGGACCATGGGTGTGTACAGTACCTAACACAATGGGACTGCAACCTCTGTTGGGGATTCGAAGTATTCCTCCTTCTCCTTTTAGGAAGCCAGCAACAGTCTAGTGGATAAGGTGTTGCACCTGGGCAACCAGGATTCAAAGCCTTTCTTAACCATGTCTTCCCTGTCGGCAAGACACTGGCCACATTCAAACAAGCCTTTTCTACCGGCACTTTAATTACCTGCGGGAGAGCTGTTGCACTTTATCAGCCTTCATCACCCTTCAGACAAGCTGCTAAATCTCCCTCCCCTGCCCTGAATTCTGCTGCGCATTGCCCCCTACAAGCTGCTAATGATCACGTGACTCTCAGCGGGGTGCTTTCATTGTAAGCAGAGCAGTGTCCGGCAGAGGTTTCCTCCCAGTCCCTGCCTTTCTAGCCATTGAAACCCTTTTCAATGAGTGTAAGTTACAATGGAAGCTGAGAAAAGTGCTTTCCGTGTCTCCTGGTGCCCTGGTACATTATCAACAATGCGTGAGTGATGTTTCATACACATTACGAGCCATGCACATGAGCAACTTAGATCCATTGACCGTTTTTACACGGACCACGTCCTCCCCCCCAGCTCGGTATTCCAGCAGGTGTTGGGGGAGGCGTCCATGTAAATGGCCAGCGGTGGGTGGGGGAATGGGTGTGCGCTGGGTGTGCATCCTTGCAAACACCACGGGCGGTGGGTGTTTGTGCATGCGTGCTCCTGACACACACACACCTACACTCATCACCCACCCATCTCCACCCATGGGGCCCTCTGGAAAACTGGAGGAGGCCCCATGGGTGGAGATGGCCGCGGGTGGAGATGGCCGCGGGTGGAGATGGCCGTGGGTGAGATGGCCGCGGGTGGAGATGGCCGCGGGTGGAGATGGCCGCGGGTGGAGATGGCCGTGTAAACGGCCACGCACCCACCTCCACCCACCGCGGCTAAACACCCATCCCCCCCACTTCCGTCCATGTAAAAACGACCATTGTTAACCATTGACAGATGTGGGTGATGAACAGCTTACTTACATAGGATCTTGGGAGCTAATTACACAAGCAATAAAAACACGAAAGAAGCAGCTTAACTCGGGAGAAAAAGGCTCGTTCGAACGCAGCCGTTATCTATCAGCTTCAATTCCCCGCCTGTAAAATGAGTCATAATAAAGATCTACCTCACAGGGCTGTTGTGAAGGGTTATAAAGCACTGTGGGCATTGAAAATGCTTTGGAAATTATAAATAATATTAAAGATAGGGTTGTATGCCTGCTGGAGATGGTAACCCTGAATGTCCAAGTCAACATAAGGCAAGCGTGTGCCTTTCAGGCTGTGAAGGCCCTCCCCGCACTGGGGGAGGGCCGTGTTCTTTTTCACTGGGTAAGCGGGTTTCTGTCATAGTAATAGGGTGTCTCTGAGAATTGTGAAGGAAATAAAAAATGGAAGGATCTAGATTACAGGGGTCCAGATGAGGTCTTCTCTATTGTACATCCAATACAGAGAAGCTGACGCCGGATAGGAGCCAGTGTGGTGTAATGGATAAAGTGCTGGACTTGGACCTGGGAAGTCAGGGTTTAAATCCCACCCTAGCCATGAGCTCAGTGGGTGGCCTTGGCAACCTCTCAGCCTCAGTTCCTCATCTGTAAAATGGGAATGTATGTATATCTGTGTTTCTCTCACTCTTGTCCATCTTAGAATTTAAGCCCACTGGGCAGGGACCTGTCTCCAAAATCTGTGACTGTAAAGCGCGGTGCATGCCTAGTAGTGCTACAGAAATGATAAGTAGTCGTAGAATCGTTGGATAATGAAGTTATAGAAGATCCACAGACCTGTTGCTGTGTCTCCCCCAACACTGTTTTCCAGAACATCGTTAGGTAATTGTGGCAGCTTTGAGAAGATGTCCGGAGGGACCGAAAAACAACTAATGAAGCTAAGTAAGTAAGTAATTTATTTGTGAGCCACATGGCTGTACAAATTGAACTATAAATTCCAAGATAAGAACAAAGTGAAAGTATAAGATAAAAAATTTTAAAAATTAAACACAGTTTAAAGTCTTTGAACCTGAATCAAAAATTGCCATACATGACTAAAGGTAAAATATACAAGATTATGTTAAGTTATGAACATATAATATACATTAGTCCCCACGCAAGAGTTCTTGAATTTTACCCCTAGTTTTCCTACAAAGCATCAGAATTATCAGTCTCTTCCAGTATACTCAACTGAATGTAATCATCCTGTAGTTTAGCTGCTCTAAGAGCAAATACCACCACAGCTTTAGATCTTACCGGATCAGAGTCAACTAGCAGAAATATAAACTGCTGCACTACCGATCTGGAGCGGGCCCACCCAGTTCCCTTGAGCAATTGATTGTGTCACTTTCTGTAGATGGGACATATCTGTCACAGGGGATGGGGGAAGAGAGGGGGATTCCAAAGGAAAGGACGTGGGGGAAAGAGGCAGGGGACAGGGAGAACGGGCGGCCTCCTCTCGTGACGGACGGTCTATCGGGGGTATAACAGTCCCTCAGGGTCTTGTGTGGGCTTTCCCCCCAATTCAGAGGGCAACCTGACTCATCATAGGGGAGGAAGAGAGGAAGCCAATTGCCCCAAAGGGAAAAGACACAAAGGGATTTCCCAGTTGCTCAGGGGAATACATGGGGGCCGGGGGCACCATGCGAGTAGGTGATAAAGGGAGGAAGGAGGCGGTCCTGGGTAAGGGAGGGAAGAGGGAATGTTCACAGGGAGAAGGGAGGAGTGTGGGGGGATAGGGCTTGCACTCAGGGAAAGGAGCTTTGCAAGGAGAGAGCGGGGAGGAGTTATAATAGGGAGTGGAGGAATTAGGGAACCCAAACACCAAGACATCACTTCGGATGCTCAGGAAACAGACACTTAGGACTAACAAGGTAGACACACAAGCACTCTTACCACAGATTCCCTCCACGGGAGGGGGAAACACAGGACGCACTCACTCGATCCACACACTCTATCAAGGATTCAGGCAAGGCTGAAATCACAAGACACCAGGGGGCCAGCCTCTCAAAAATGATTACCGGCAGCCGCTCCTGGCCCCGCCGGTGTGTTATATAGCTCCAGTCCTGAAGGGAACTGACGTGCTCAGGGCAGGGCCCAACCCGCCGCTGAGCCTGACGCCGCGTATGGCGTGCTTTGTGTCTGGGCGGGGCCTGGAATCTCCCACAAGCGTGGGGAGGCCCCGCCTTCCTGCGGCGGCGATCACAGTGCTCCCGGCTTTCCCGCACGTCGGGTCGTTGCCGGGCAACAGCATGCCGGCCTCCAGCCAATGCCAGGGCGGCGTGTACCCTGACAATATCAAGACATAGTACCTAAGATCTTCCACCTCAAGACCACATGGGCAAGTTTGGTCTTCACAAGGGGTACCTTGATAGCGGCCCTGTATAACCGACGTGTACATAGTCTGCAACCTTAGGTTGGTAAAGGCCTTCCTTGGGGGAGGGTCCATAAGGTTGTAAACATAAGATGTCCCCCCCTTAGGTGGAATGATATATTTATACATAGGGGAGATAATAGAAGCAGATACTGTTGCCCTCATCTTTTGCCTATCAATATACATTTCTTGATCAGTTTAATAATGGATCCACTATCATAGGAGTTAAAAAAAAAACACTGAGAAACCTAGACTTGAGAGACTGGACTCCACAGCGGTCAGCCAGGAATCCATTCCACACTCATTATCACCGAACTTTTCTGACAAGCTCTGGCCCAGAAGGGAGGCAACGGGAGTGTCGCGCAACGTGGCCCAGAATGTCAGAATTTGAGTCTGCACAATCGCTCCCAAGGTTTGGGTACCTACTTCCAGGTTGATAACAGCTGAACTTACTGCAGGGGTGATGGACAGAAACCTCTAGGGATGGGCAAACAGAATGCGGTTCGGCTGTTCGGTCACTCGGTTCGAAACCCAAGTTCGGGTTCGATGGTTCGGTTCAGCCGAGTTCGGGTTGGCCGAACTTGGCTGAACAGTCAAAAATAGCACTATCGAAAGCGAACGCGAAACCGAAACTAAAACGAAACCAAAAGAGAAACTTAACAGAACCAGAAACTTAATTTTTTTTTTTGCTCTGAAAAGACGTTGTTCCTGCCCCCGAACTCATCCGAACTCATCCAAACACAACCGAACTGTTCGGTCATTCAAGAGTTTGGTTCGGACGTTCGGTTCGGACATCCGAACAGACCGAGTTCGTTCTGAACTCCGAAAATCCGAACCGCGTTCGCGCATCCCTAGAAACCTCTTCCAAAAGCCATTTATCTTGGGTTCAAGGGAAGTGATAGCATAACAGTCCAGTCCCCAAATCTGTACCCCATAAAGCAATCTGGCCAGCAATTTAGCCTCCATAACTTTCTGAGCTACCATTAACTAATGAAGCTATAGAGATCACACCAAATTAATGAAATATTATCTTGTTGCTAGAAAGAGCGGTCGTGTTTACTGTTACAGCTAACGACTGTATGAGATTGTTAAAGGAAGTGTGTTCTTTAGAAAATTTTCCATGCAGATTGACTGGTCAAGTTAGATTTGCGTTCAGGATCTTCTAACAGACAGGACCAGGGAATCTGCCTGAAAAGACATGCAGCAGTGTCTGACAGTTCTGTTGGAAACCTCCCACCTGTTGCCGTTTTCCCGACACGGCACAGACACGATGCTTGCTGCCATTTTCCTCTATTGCCTGTCGCTGTTTCTCAGCAGCAGAGAAAATGTTGGAAACTGTCGCAAATCCCATAAAGTGTCGGAAATTGCCACAAAGTGTTGGAATGTGTCGCTAAAATGTCTGGAAAACTGTTGGAAATGTCGGAAAAACTGTCAGAAAGTGTCACTATTATCTTAAGTGCCACACAGAACTCCTGGAACTGTTGCAAAATGTCGGCTAGTGCCACTAATTGATGGCAAATGCCATCGGAGCGGTGACAAGACTGTAGAAACATCAACAGTAAAGAGCAAAATGGAAAACAATGCTGCCACTGCATGCCTACTGGGGAACATGGGGAGAGTGAGGAGACCACTGAGTCAAATGTGGAGACAATGTTTATTTATTTGTTTATTCAAACTTAAACGCTGCCTTTCCACTATGGTTCAGGGTGGCTTACACAATAAAAACCATATAAACATATATAAAATCCCCTAAAACCTTACTCTAGAATTTATTTATTTAACGATTTTTCTACCCTGCCCCCTCCTGCTCACAGAGCAGCTCAGGGCAGCTTACAAAATGCATAAATAAAAACACAACAATAAAAAACACAAAAAATATCATTAAAAAAATTAAAATGATAAAAAGAACTAAAAGAGCAGAGCTCCCCCTCCCCAACCCACTCCACCCTAGCCATTTCCCTCTCCAAAGGCCTGGCGGAACAGCCAGGTCTTACACTGTCTTTGGAAAGAGGGGAGGTCCGGGGCCAGGTGGGCCTCCATTGGGAGGGAGTTCCACAGCATGGAAGTGGCCACCAAGAACACCCTCCCCATCATCACCACCCGGGCAACCCAGGGGACTTAGAGTTGGGCGACCCCGGTCGACCGCGAGGGCCGCAATGCAATCCGGGGCCTGAGGCAGTTCCACAGGTAAGTCAGACCCAGGCCATTTAGGGCTTTATAGGTCATTACCAGCACCTTGAATTGGGCCCGGAAGAGAATAGGCAGCCAGTGCAGAGAACAGAGCACTGGAGTAATGTGCTCGCGGCAACCTGTCCCCGTTAATTTTTATTTTTTATTTTATTTTTATTTTACAAATTTATACCCCGCCCCTCCTGCAACGCAGCTCGGGGCGGCTTCCAACAATTAAAACAATAAAATACAATAAAATTCATCTAAAACAATCAAATATTACATATTAAATATTAAAACAGGGCTAGACAACACCAAAAACAAATGGGTAGGGGACTAAAATCCTCCCTCCCCACCCTCCCTCCCAAAGGCCTGGGCAAACAGCCAGGTCTTACAGTTCCGCCGAAATGTTAAAAGGCTTGGGGCCAGGCGAGCTTCCTCCGGAAGGGAGTTCCACAGCC
>QEPC01003143.1:5891023-5930717 GCA_003113815.1 Sphenodon punctatus | reverse complement strand
CCTTTTTTACCCCCCCCTTACCTACAGCCCCCACCCTAGCCCTGAAAATAAACAGAAACCCACACAGAAAACCAAACAATAACTCCCCTGCCACCCCCTGCAGCCCCCCAAAGTGCCCCAAAAAGTGCCACGCCCTTTGGCCACGGCCTGCGGCTCAGCCGCTGTCCCTGGGGCTTTATGCCCCCAGCTACTTCCGGTTGGGGGGGAGGGGACAGGTCAGTCCACGTGGCTGCCCTCTGCGTTCCCCCCTTCTCCCCCACAACTCACTGTTCCTGTTCTTCTTTTCCCCTGCAGATCCCAACAGCAGGGGAACAGCGGCGGCAGAGCAGCAGCAATGGGGATGGTGTCAGCGGTGGCAGGAGCGGCAGCGGAGCACCCCCCTGCCGGCAGCAGAGCCCAAGAGCCCCCCGCACCAGCAGCGAGGCAGGTAAGCAGGTAAGCGTAGAATAAACCCCCCAGCAGGCTCCTTATGCATCTTGGGGTGGCTAATCATCTGAAAGTTGCACGGGAGCTGGGCACACTGGTTAAGAGATGGGCCGCCACATTCTGCACCAGCTGTAACCTCCGCACCGTCCACAAGGGCAGCCCCGCATAGAGTGTGTTGCAGTAGTCTAGAGGTAATAAAGGCATGGATGATGGTGGCCAGATCCAAGTCCAAAACATATGGTCACAGCCGTCGTACCAGATGTAACTGGCGAAATGCTCCCCTCACCACAGCCTCCACCTGGAGATCCAGGCGGAGCTGTGAGTCGAGGAGCACCCCCAGGCTACGGACCTGTGTGGCCATAGGGGGGCAGACCTCATCGATGACCCCTCTCCCAGCCCTACCCACCAACATCACCTCCGTCTTGTCAGGATTCAACTTCAAATGGCTCGCCCTCATCCACTCCCCCACAGCCGCCAAACCCCAGGCAAGCACAGAGACTGCCAGGTCTGGGTCTGCAGAAAAAGAGAGGTAAAGTTGTGTGTTATTGGCGTACTGATGACAATGCATGCCGAACCCTCTCATGACCTCGCCCAAAGGCTGCATATACACATTGAACAGGAGGGGGGACAGAATAGAACCCTACCGGACTCCACACGTGAGGTTCCGGGGAGATGAAGTACATTCCCTGAGAACCACATGCTGAGTTCTCCTGGCCAGAAACTAGCGGAACCATTCAAGAACAATTCCGCCGACTGTGGCTCAGACCCGCAGCCGAGCCACCAACATCTCGTGGTCAACGGTATAAAATGCAACCGACAGATCTAACAGGATTAAAATAGAAGATCTTCCCTGGTCTAATTCACGGAGCAGGTCGTCAACCAAAGCCACAAGCGCAGTCTCTGTGCCAAACCCAGGGCGAAAACGACTGAAGCCTCCCATCCAACCTCTATCCCCACTTCCCAAACACTTGGCCAAAAGAAAAGGTCTTATAGATCCAGTCCCACGGGAGACCTCCCAATACCTGCGAATCCATGAATAAACGTGAAATGACACTGTGAGTGCGAGCGGCACTGGTATAAAATAAGGGCCCTCGGCAATTCGGGAGGGGCTTCATGTCACCATTTTGCATGGGGCCCCAACTCCCTTGGATCCGGCAATACTTCAGGGATCGGGAGAAGGATTTTGAGGAGTCAAGAAGTGGTGAGGTTCCTCCCCCCCACACTATTTGGACTGCCGCCTGCTACTCCACTTTTGATACATGTGCCCACAAGCATGTCTGAAATAGCAACACACTGTTGCACTTTTATTTGCAAAAGACAAATTCCTACAGTGACAATCCCCTAGCAATCCTAACCGTTAATGGCAATTTTGATAGCAGCAACCAGATGTCAAACATGTTCCCTACAAATAATGGCTTGTACGAAGGTAATTTCTCCCCATCAGTCTCCACAGACAGGGCGAGCTAGAGTCTGATCTCTCTTACACCAATGAATATCAGGGGGAAACTCCACTGGGGTGAATGGAGTTACGCTGGCAAAAAGAAGAGCAGAATCTGGCTCACATCTATGTTCGTGGGTCACCCTGGTTTATCCTCTCCCTTTGCCTCATTCATCATTTCTCGTCTCTGCATCCAAGAATTAAGAAACCTAGTGAGGAGTGAAAAGGCAGGAACAGCTGAAAAGGGAGAAAACAATTTGCACAAACTGTCAAGCGACTAAAATTGCCTCAACAAGTTATCGTAGTGGCTTCCCTCGTTAGCTGCTCGGAGACTGGGCTTTATTTAATCAAATTTAAAGAGCTTTAGGATGCATATGTTGGCTAAAAATAGAAACACTTGCTCCAGAAATGAGGCTTTTTAATGGGCGAGCCTCCTCTTTTCAGCCCAAACATTGCTTGTTATGGGCAGGGGGGCGGGGGGGGGAGTCACATCTGGGCTTCCCCCTTTCCAAGGGAGCCCCATGCCTCCCCATGCTCCCCATGAAGCCCCATTCGTTTTTGTAAGTAAGCTAATGAAAAGGAACGACCAAGCAAACAACATTCATTTGATTTCATCTGTGTTTTCACACTTATTTTTTTGTTTGTTTTGTGTTACCAACATGCAGTTGGCTACATGCTCCAGGAGTGGGGTCAGTTTGACCCCTGGTGGGGTCAGTTTGGGGCACACAACACACGTGCCCCCAACCAAGCTGGCTGGTGAGAGGGACCTCCCCTGCCTCTCCCTGGCGGGGAAATGGAACACACATGGCCGGGCGGCCCCACCTCTTGTGCGCCCCCAGCACCCCACCATGATGTGCAGCCTTGGCAGTCCCAGATCCCTGGAGGGATCTGGGGTACTAGCAGATGTGTGGGCCCACTATGGCCTGTGTTGACCTGCCTGGGTAGCCCTTGGCCTGGGCTGTGGGCCTGTAATAATCCAAGGGACCCCATCCAGGTCAGCAGTCTACTCGGGCCGGGGCAGCATCTGGCGGCCCATAAATTGGGAGTCTCTGGCCTGGGCAGGCCATAGCGGGCCCCAATCACGTTTATTATCACCCCGTCTACTCCACAAGGACCCTGTGAGGATAAATACATTTAAAAGATGGTGACTGCTCAGATATCCATTCCTGGGGCCATAAACAGAGACATGGGTCACATATGGCCATCGCCTCTACCTCTTGCAATAGAAAAACAAATAAAAAACAGAAGATCAAAACTAAGGTTCATCCTTCATTCTGACTCAATCTAGGCCTGTTTGTTTAATTCAAGTCCTTTTACAGTTCCTGTAACAATGTTCCTGTGTCTAAAGCTTCCTTTTCTTTAAGCTGTTGGTGGTTATGAAGGAATAGTTAATGAAAGTAATCAATCTCTTTCTCCGTTGGTTATGAGGAGAGGGGAAACAGGCCATAACTCCTCAAGTAAATTTGTATTTAGACAATATAAAAAATGAACAACGCCGCAGTTAGTGACTTCTCTTGAGGTAAACATCGAGACTTTTTAGCCCATGAGGTAAATATTGTCTATGCTTTCCTTTCATCAATATCAACCTTGTCCTTGAGACACATTATTATATCTCGATGCTTACCAAATGATGGCGTCGATAGATGAATTCCAAATTCTGCATAAGAAATCTCTGCCTGGTTTTTATGTGTATTTGTAATGAGCCAATAACCAAAGAATCTACAAATCTCTCCGCTGTGCTCATGAATCTGAGATGCAGCAGTAGTTTTTAGTCACGTTTGCTACATGATATGTGTGTGTGTTTGCAATTGCCGCTTAAGAACTTTTGATCTGGCAAGCCAATAACTTGGTAGCGGGGCAGAAGACCCAAAGGGTAAAAATACAGGCCAAAATTATCATCATAATAGGTGCACCTGGAGGGGAAGATGGCAAATGCTGGAGAATCGTAGGAGACCATGGAACTGACTTGAAGATCCTGGTTCCTAGGAAGAGTGAGATGAATTTCAAGACGTGTATCCCTCAGATGTGGGTGATGCTCTCGGGACTGTTCGAGCCACCTATTGTGAATTAGATCCATGCCCATCCTGGCTGGTTAAGGCCAGCCGGGAAACATTAAGGCCGTTGCTGGCCGGGATAGTCAATACCTCCCTTAGGGAGGGCATGGTGCTGGAACGCCTCAAGGAGGTGGTGGTGCGGCCTCTACTCAAGAAGCCATCTTTGAACACTGATGCCCTGGCCAGCTATCGGCCGGCCTCTAATCTTCCATTTTTAGGGAAGGTTATTGAATGGGTGGTGGCTTGACAGCTCCAGGAGCATTTGGACTGGGTCAACTTCCTTGATTCCTCACATTCTGGCTTCCGTCCGGGTTATGGCACGGAGACTGTGCTTGTGGCCTTGGTCAACAACCTCTCCTGAGAGTTGGACCAGGGTAATCCGACCCTGCTGATTTTGTTAAATCTCTTGGCTGCATTTGATACTGTTGATCACGCATTGTTGGTGACTTGCCTGCGGGACCGGGCAGGGATGAGTGGGGCTGTTTTTGAATGGTTCCACTCTTTCCTGGCCGGGAGAACCCAGCGTGTGGTGCTGGGTGATTATTCCTCTTTTTCCCTGGGGCCTCGCGTGTGGAGTCCTGCAGGGTTCCATCTTGTCCCCTATCCTGTTCAATGTGTGCATGCAGCCTTTGGGGGAGGTTGTTAGAGAGTTTGGCGTAAGGTGTCATCAATATGCTGATGACACCCAACTATATCTCTCGTTTTCATCAGACCCAGGTCCAGCAGTCTCGGTGCTTACCCGGTGTTTGTCAGCTGTGGGGGACTGGATGAGGACGAACCGCTTGAAGTTAAATCCTGACAAGATGGATGTGATGGTTGTGGGAAAAACCCCATCCCTGATGGGGTCTGCACTCCCCTGGTATCCCAGGTCCGTAGTCTGGGGGTAAGCGTTGATCCACAGCTCCGCCTGTACGTCCAGGTGGCAGCTGTGGCGAAGGGTGCTTTTCACCAATTACACCTGGTACGTCGGCTTAGGCCATGTGTCTCGGACTCAGACCTGGCCACAATCATCCATGCTTTTATTACCTTGAGATTAGACTATTGTAACACGCTCTACATGGGACTAGCCTTGGGGATGGTTTGGAGACTGCAGCTGGTGCAGATTGCGGCGGTTCATCTCCTGAAGGGGACGGGCCGACACGAGCACATTACACCAGTGCTCCGTTCTCTGCACTGGCTGCTGATAGTTTTCCGGGCCCAATTCAAGGTGTTGGTGTTGACCTTTAAAGCCCTAAACCGGGGGTGGGGAACTGCAGGCCCTCGGGTCAAATGCGGCCCTCGGCAAGTTTTTTTATGTGGTCCCTTTCCAGTGCCTGGATCTGGTCCCTGGATCCATTCTCTACCCACAAGAATCACAAAACTGAGCTCAGAATAAGGGAGCAGAGAGGAGGGCATGCACACAAAGGTATGGGGCAGATCCATGGCACAGATCCATGATCTGGGCCCTCCTTTTCTTTAATATATCCATTAGGCACCTCCACCCCCAACCTCTGTGTGGCCCTTGGAGCTTGTACTAATTTTCAATGTGGCCCCCAGGTCAGAAAAGGTTCCCCACCCCTGCCCTAAACAACCTGGGCCCCACCTACCTTCAGGACTGCCTCACCCTCTGGATTCTGGCTTGACCTCTGTGGTCACCCGGGAGTGCCCTTCTTGGGGTCCCCTGGGTTTTGACCATGAGGAGGGCATTCTCGGTGGCTGCGCCGTGGCTGTGGAACTCCCTCCTGTTGGAGGGTCACCTGACTGCTAACCTCTCCTCTTTCTGTAAAAAGTATAAGACCTGGCTTTTCCACCAGACCTTTGCCGAGGAAGATGGGATGGGTGGGTTGGGTTAGGGTGGGGTTTTATTGTTTTGGGCGGGGGGGTTAATCCTAGGAAATGTTGATTTTAATGAATTTTATTATATGTGTTTAAATGTTGCTAGTCGCCCCAAGATGCTTGTAGCAAGAAGGGGCGGCATACAAATGCAATTATAAATAAATAATAAATATAAATGTGAGCCTGCTGGAGGATTACTCTCTGGCTAGGCTTGGGTTCATTATAAAGACTTGTGTATATGGCGGAGACAAGAGTATATGGACTATGTTTTGCTAATTCCCATAAGTGACCCAGACTCTCGGGCCCTAATCCTGACAACACTCAACCACGACAAGACCGTCCCCTGCTACACCATTTAAAGACAATTTAATGAGGGAGGACTGAATAATACATTAAGGGAAAACAGCAGTCAACCCTCTAAAAGCTCCTGGAGTCTTCAGGGGCTTTTTGAAGTTGAGAAGGGAGGAACTGAGAAGAACATCTGGAGGGAGCAAGTTCCTTGCTGAGATGCCCACCACAGCGAAGGCCTGATCACCCAGTGACTTAAGGAGCAATGGCAGGGTCCCCAAACAGCAAAAATGTGGCATCTGATAGGACTTCACTGAATAGTTTTAAAAAAAAAAAAAAAAACCAACTTGCGAGTACTTCCGAGTTTCTGCGGATCGGCTCCAAGGTAACTGGGCCAAATAATCAACAATACTCAGTACTCTGTAAAATACTTGGTAAAATAAAACCTAGTACCCGAGTATTTTCCGATTACCGAGTTCCCTTATATATATGGATCAGGAAAAGCCCCATATGTTGCCCATCCGAGGATTTACCCAAGTACCGTGTACTGGACCAAGTACCGGGCTGATTCCTTGGTTACTTGGTAAAACCAATCAAATACCTAGATACTCAGTAAAAACCGAGTAATCTCAAATACTGAGTTTCAACATTACTATCTGAGCACAGACATCCAGCAGGGTGAGGTTCCAGAAGCTCCCAGTTTCAATCTCTACAGGATAGTCAGTGGTAGAAGGGACAGTTAAATCCATCAGATTACATCATAGCATAAAGTGAGTATTTGCAAAGCTAAATGTTAATCTCATGGGGTGACAGACATTCCTGCAGAAGAAGCCAGGATAAAGATACGATGGGAATTTCTAAAGGAACTAAGTGGAACACGGACCATATGTTGACCTCTCCGTATGTCCTCTCCATGAATGTCCTTCCCAAATGCCCTCCTTTGACAGTATGCAGTATTCTTGTTCCACCTCCCCATTCCACACACACACAAAACAATGGGGATACGTGCTGGGAAACCTAGGAATAATCATGAAGTTCCCAATGGGTGGAACAAAATGAACTGGCTATTTCTGGACTTATCATCAACACAGTATTACACTTTATTAAAATGCCAAGCCGAGACAAATCCTCCGGCATCCAGTTACAGCCAATCATGTCTTGTTTGCAATCGCTTCTTCCTGCACTTTTAGTTGGCCTGTTACAATAATAACACAACCCTAATGCTTGGCCGATCCTTTTTAATACCTCCGAGTGTAAACATTCATGGTCTTAACTCTCAACATGAACATGCCACATCGTGCGGCTTGGCATCAGATTATCCCATGTGTGGTTTAAGCCTCTAGCCCCTAATTGTGGACGGGAGATAACAAGAGGCCTGTTGACTTGAACAATAGCGATTTCTCATCACAACTACAAGAAAGGGAATTATTTTATCGTGCAGAGGATTATTCTATCCTACCATCCATCACAGGCAGCCTCTAGAGAGATGGACGTTAAACATGTGGCAGCAATAATAATCATAATAATAGCTTGCTTATTGCCCTAGGCGCTGAGTTTTATGCTCAGCTTTATTTTTATAAAAGTTTCTCTCTTGGGAAAAGAAAAACAACGTAGTGCCTGAAAAATCCCTCAAGACTGACATTCGCTGCTGCTCTTTAGAATAAGTATAGAATTGATAGATGTGTTGTGAGCTTCCTTGGTGGGGGGCGTGTCTCGCTCAAGGTGCCGGTTTTTTGACCAATAAAAAGCCTGCCTGAGGCCTCTATATCTGAAAGACTGCCTCCTCCCTCATGGCCTCTAAGGTCAGCCGGGATTGCCCTCTTGCAGTGCAAACAGAGAGGTATTCTCGCCGGGAGCCCCACAATTATGGAACTAACTCCCTTCCCCCGGAGGTTCATCTGAACCTGAGCCTGCTTCTCTCCCAGAGGCAATGGAAGACAGTTTTATTTAGCCAGGTATTAGACAGGCATGGATAGGATTTAGGGAGGTTTGGGATTAGGATTTTACAATTATTTTATTTTTGTCTACTTATCATTTTTGTGTGTGTTGTAACCCACCCTGAACAATTGGGATAGAGAGGAATAATAAACAAGCAAACCCATAAATAACTTGGATGGGAAAGACTAATTCTTGGCGGATCGGAATGGGGTTGTTGTGTTGGCCCCAAAGATGATAGAAAAGCAGCAAAAAAAATATCTAAAACCAGTGTTTCCCAAAATGATGTTGGTGGGTATCGTTTTGTGTGGGTTATTTATATATTTAATGTACATCCCACCCTAGCCTGAAGGCTCAAGGTGGATAACTCTTAGGATCTGCTTACTATCCAAGCCCTTCTGCAGTGGGAAACTTAGCCTGCTGCACCTAGCTGAGCCTTGTGAGCTTTCTAAGCCCTGCCATCTTGATTAGCTGAGGCTCAGTCTATCAGCAGACCCTATAAAAGAGTGCAAGGGTTTGCTGAAGACTGGTCAACACTCCTGCTTGCTGAAGTAAGTCTCATCCCTTCTGGGTTCTGGATTCTCCTGGCTTTCCCTCCCTGAACTTCCCAGTTAAGGAAAACCAACAGTTCTTTTCATCATATCCACACAGATAATGGCCTCAACTCTAGTTTAATACACATAATAAAACAATGATGAACTGGTTTTCCTCTCCTGGAAGCGACGTACTTGAAGGATCAACACGTGCTGAACCAAGGAGGGGAAGCTTTCCGGAGCAAAGGTTCAACCGCGCAACTTGCTAATAAAACCAGAAACCAATCAGAATTCAAACTCTGTAAGCGGCAATGATCGCGCTTCTCCAGAGACATGATTGTGTGAGCAGCAAACACTTCAATTAAGGGAGGGAAAATGAAAGCTGACAGCTCCGAATGCGTTTAGGTGATAGATGTGATAGCGATCAGTAATGGAAGGGCTTCTTAAATTCAGACGGAAATATTGCTAATTAAATTTCACAATATACTGTACAATTTATCCCACGGCGCTTTCAAATGAAATGCCGGGCGTGAACAATACTGACATTATTTAAAACAAAAAAAGTAAAAGACTATTTATTTATTTATTTATTTATTTTAATGAATTTTATTAACTACCATGATGCTGAGGTCCTGGCTGGAAATAAGGGTGCATCACTTCTGCCGGATCACAACGATTTCTCTGGGGTTAAGGTTAGAGGCTGGGAACATATAGCTCGTGGTCCCAATGAAGCCAGTGGCTGGCTTTTATATTATTTATTTTTGGTCCCTTTCTAATTCCTGGATCCCTCCATCGTGCCTTAAGTCAGCGGGTGACTGGGCCTTTGCCGTGGCGGCTGCTCAGCATGGAACTCCCTCCCTCCCTGATGTTTGTCTCAGCTCCTCCTTCCTTCAACAAGCACCTAAAGACTTTTGTGTTTTCCAGGTGCTTTTAGAAGATCCCCTGCTGATTCCCCTTCAGGTATTTTCTTCCTCCCCTTTCAATTGTTTTAAATGGATTTTACACTGGATTTAAAGCTATGGAGTTTGACTGTATTTTAAATGTTGTAAAGCACTCCAAGTGCCATCTGGCAGAAGGGCGCTATTTATTTAAATAAAAATTATTAATTATTAGTTATTCATTATTATATGCAGAGATAATCCATGCCTACGGAACAGTGCTCGAAGATTTGCCATGTTTCCAAGAACTCCCCATTCTCCACTTGCCCAGATGTTTATTCTGGCCATTTGCACATGCGCAAAAGTATATTCCAGCCACTGCACATGTGCGAAATGCGGGAATGTACAGCTGTTCCAGACACCTAGACACAGATCATGCCATTTTTGTGCACACACAATAGCGGAAATATATTATTCCACATGCTCAAATGGTAGGACAGCACACTCAATAATCAAGGAGTCAATTTCAACCCACTAAGTAGTGTGTATTGTATGTTCCATAGGTGTGTCAGCGCAAAGATTTGGGTTGGAGTACTCTCTCACTTCCACACCTTTAACTCAAGTGTAGAACAGGTGTACACGGTGTTCATGGTATAGTCACGTTGTGCACATGGTGCTCACATGTTCTGTGCTTGGGGCATTCATGGTGCACGTTTGAGAGGGCTGAATTAAATTTTTCACCCAGTTTCCATCTCTGCTGGAACCAGACATTTCTTTCATTCCAATCAGAACAAACAATCATTCAGCTGGGGGGGGGGGGGCAGTGTGGCCATTTGAGCATGTGCGAAACTGTCTGATCGGAATTCCAATTAGAATTTTATTCCGTTCAGAATTCCCACAGAAATTTCAACAGCC
Source organism: Sphenodon punctatus (assembly GCA_003113815.1). NCBI lineage: Eukaryota > Metazoa > Chordata > Lepidosauria > Sphenodontia > Sphenodontidae > Sphenodon > Sphenodon punctatus. The sequence goes on along the minus strand of QEPC01003143.1, from coordinate 5,920,435 downwards.
ATTTCTATTTTGTGGAACTTTTCCGCAAAATTGGAATGGCTGTTTTGAACCAGTCCTGATGTTTAGCATGTGGCCATAACCTGCATTTAAGATCAAGCCCTCCCTTTGTGCACACCATTTCAGATCCCCTATTTGATTGTTTCACAGCCTCACCTTTATTAAGGGTGGGGCCAGCCAGCCACAGATGACACGACACAATTTGATCAGCTGTTTCGTTTATGCGGCTTATTTAGCGGCAGACCTATCCCTAGTGTCTCAAAAGTTCATCTGGCTTCTTATGGTGAAGACGCTGGTGCCATTGTCCGGGTGATGTCTGATAACTTCAGGGTTCCAGGCTGAAGAGGAGGTATGGGGGAAGGTGTGAGCACACTACTAGAATAAGGGTTCAGTAGATGAACCAGCTGGTGTGTCAGAGCATGAAACAAATTATGTCGTCTTGATTCTCAAAGCAAGCTCGTTGGGATGCCCCCCACTCCCAATCTGTACTGTACATTTATCTCCTCTAGCTTCCACCTACAGACCTGTACACACGGAGGCACTGCACACAACCTAATTGGCAGCTGAGTTTAAAAGAGCTATATGTACTATAGCTGAGTTTAAAAGAGGTTTGGACAAGTTTCTGGAAGATAGGTCCATTAGCAGCTATTAGCCAGACAGGATCGGGGAACATGATGGGAGCTGGGGGAAAACAACAGGGAATGCATCCCCCATTGTGACCTGTTGGGTGCTTCTCCCAAGCCTCCGTGATTGGCTGCTGTCAGAGACAGGATGCTGGGCTAGATGGACCATTGGTCTAACCCAGTATGGCACTTCTTATGTTCTTATGACAGAATGCAAACAAGGAGGTGCACATTAGCCTGCGTTTCCCTGCAAGGCAGGCTCCACATTCTCAGAGACCCCCGTGACTGGGAGCTGCGTGTCCAATAGGGGTGAACAGCTAATAAACGGGCAGGTGGACACCCACCTGGTGTGGGCTATTGTAAACTATTGTCTCACTTTTTAACACTAAGACCTTTGTCCTGAGGGGTAACCATTCATTTGGAAGCACCTATTTTGCAGGTGTCATTAGTAGGGATGGGCGAACAGATCGCGGTTCGGATTCAGCCGTTCGGTTCGGCTGCGTTCGGTTCGTCCGTTCGATTCAGCAGTTCGGTTCAGCTGCGTTCGGTTTGTCCGTTCGGTTCTGCAGTTCGGTTAGTTCACCGGGTTCGGGTTCGGCTATTTGGTTCGGCCGTTCCATTCAACCATTCGGCCATTCGGTTCGGCTGTTTGGGAAATGTTTTTATGGGTGTTTTTGTTGTTTTTTATATGTTTTTTTGGTTTTTTATTGGGTTTCATATGGTTTTCTTTTGTTTTTTATTTGTTTTTTTTGTTTTTATATGGTTTTGTTTTTTTTATCTAATATTATATCTATCTATCTACACTAAATCTAACTGCTATTAACTATTCTAAATGCTATGAACTAAATGGATTATCTAATAAGTACACAGGGCTACAAACACTAAAACTAAATCACTAACGCTATCTCTATCACTAAGCTAGCTCCTACAACTACTATCCCTAACCTATCTCTCTATCTGGGATTGGGGGGAATCACAAACACAAGGCTTCAGTTTAAGGATTAAGTTTCATTTCAGTACAAAACTGAAATGAAACTTAAAGCAATCTAATAATCCTACTCAGCGCCTGCTGTTCAGGAACAGTGACTAGCTCAGAAGGTGTTGGGAAGGGGGGAGGCAGATATTTTCATTTCTTGTAAGCCTCTGGTGCCTGGAAGTCTGCTCCTCAGTGACTAGTACTACCCCTCCCTGTCACGTTTGACCTTTTACAGTGAAACTTTTTTTGCCACCTGAACTCACCCGAACGCGATCTGAACTTATCAAACTGTTCGGTCATTTCAACGTTCGGATTGAGTTCGGTTCGGCCAGTTCGTGTTCGGAAGTTCAGTTCGGTCGTCCGAACAGGCCGAGTTCGGGCCGAACTCCGAACTTCCGAACCGCGTTCGCCCATCCCTACTCATTAGGATTCTTTTTTCCAATGGGCACACTGATGTGACAAACATGGGTCACATTTGTCCAGCTCTTTCTGAACAGCTGTTGTGTAAGTTTTTCTTTAAAAAAAAAAAACCCGCTGGAAGAAGGTATTGGATATCTTATAAATGGTCCATTTTCAAACGGTTTCTTAACATCGATCTTCAGCTGGTGTAAAATCAGTTCAGCTCCACTGAATTCATCTGACCTCTTTTGGGGATGGGGGGTGGTGGTCAAGCAGCACATCTGATATTTTTTAAAAGGGTGGGTCAATATGAAACATTTCTAATAACAGTTTCCCTTGACATGGAGTAGGCAACAGATTAGAGCACGGTGGGATGAACAGGGGAATCCTAATGAGGGAGGAAGCCATCTTTCTCTTTTGCCTTGGAAGAGTCTGATATCCACCCCTGAAATACATTTGACTTGACTTATAAAGCGATTCAGCAAAGCTATTCCCTAACTCCCTGAAGGAGAGGCATTTTATCTCTGGCAACTTGTGAAGTCCTGCTCGCTGCCTCAGGCAAACTTCTAAATCAATCTGAATCTCCTTTCTTCCCGGTGGCTCGCAGCCCTTGGGAATGGAGCAGCGCACGAGGCGTAAAACGGTGACATTTTGGTTGGGGATAGTCTGTCAGAGTGAATCTGCCTTGCCAGGGCAAAATGGCTGCATGTTTAGGAGATGTATTTTGTTTCTCCAGCCATGGAAGTGCTTTTTTCAGTAAAAGATCATCAGCTCTGTCAGAGACATGCCTTGTGGCGTAAGTCCTCTCAGGAATTAGCTGGCCTTTCAAGCTCCCTTCCATGCAAACATTCAGAGCTGGTCTTACCATAGGGGAATGCGGGGCGACTGCCCCAATCCCTGCTATTTTCTCTAGTTCCGGGAGTCCCACAGTGGCCCCTGTTTTCATCAGGGCAGGGTATGGAGCCCCCACTCTCTCCCATTGGGGCTCCTAAAACAGTCACCTCTAAGGCCCCACTGAGGGGGTGGAGTCACAGGGGAGGGAGTAGAATCACCAGGGTCTCCACATTTTATTGTCACCCTGGACCCTACAAATTCTAAGGCTGATGTTGCAAACACCGAAGTCACCAGCTTGAACAGTCGCTTCCTCGGGGTGACATTCTCCAGTTCAGTCTTTAGCGGCATGTTCTGGAAACAGTCTTAAATCGGAATAACTACTTTTATTCAATTGAACTGAATAAATTGAAGTAACTACTCCACACTGGTACCGTTCTCATTGCAGCTGCAAACAAATGTAGTTACCGCACAATCTCCCACTAACGGTCACGTTATCCTAAACGTGCCCCAACACTGAAAGGGTTCAAACAACTGTTGCTTCAAAGTAAGAAAAGCAAAGGTGAGTATGTATTTCTCATGTTTCAGGAGTAAAAACTTCTATTCCTACTCCTGGATAACTTCAGTTTAGAGCTCCTGCTGTGTGAATAATTCAGGAGTAAAAGTGATTTAGGGCCGAACAACACTGAAGTATCTGCGTTGGAAATGTTACCCACTATTTAGCCACTCAATCGCACATGAACTCTGTGTTCAGAGAAACAGTCTCCAATACCGTCAAGGCCTTTTTTCAAGTCTACAGGACCAGTCTCCTCACTTGGTGCATTCTCTACCTCCTTGGTGGTCATCCTTAGGCTTTCAGACCTCCACGCTTTCAAGTAGCTAAAGAGGGACATACTGCCCCTTCTTCCAGTAAGTCCCATCCTTCTCCCAATAAGCCCTTCCCATCAGCCAGTAAGCCCCTTCCTTTCATTTGGGCAGTGTATTCAAACAGCCTGGTAACTCCTTTTTGGTGACTTGTCCAGGGCGTGCATGTGTCTGCCCTCCTCTCTCTCTCACACACACACACTTACGTACTTACTTAGCAGGGCTGAGAGAACAAAAGGCAGTTTTTACCTCAGAGCTCTTACCTCAAAGATTGCTGGGTGGTATGAGCTTTATAGTAAGAGTAATAGTCACCTGACTGGGTCATGTGACCAAGACTACAGGTGCAGCCACATGAGCCAGGGAGGGGAGGTCACCATGCCTTGGTAGCCTTATCCCTCTCTGGGCTGCCGGGTTAGGCGATGTGGTGCATCATGTGATCACTGGCAGCCAGATGTTCCCCCCTGACCCCAAGATGGGACAAACAGCAGCCTGCTATGCGATGCGTCCTTGGGAAAATTCCGAGGACGCATCGCAAAGCAGTCTTACCCCACATGGGGTAAGGCTGTCCAGGGCAGGAGAACCAGCGTGGCCTGGCCCTTTCTGCGCTTGCTGTGTGGAGAGCTCCACTGCGGGGCTGTGGAGTGGCAGGCACTGGCACCTGTCGCATGCAGCCATAGCACGGATGGTGACGGGCTTTAGATCTGGCTGGAGGAGGGAAGTGGGGCAGGGGCTTGTGGGACCGGTGCCACTGCCCTCCCTGGCTCCAATAGGGGTTGGCCTGCCCGGCTTCTCCATAACCATCTCAACAGCTCCCCATGCTTGCCCTGCTGTGTGGCGGCAGCAATTGACTGCCACAGAGCCACACAGGGGGTTTGACTTTTGCTGCTCACGTGGAGACTCCCTGTAATGCCCAGCTGCCCTCTTGGAACTCCATTTCCCAGCATTCCCACAGTAGACTCCATTTCTCCAGACTCCGTGGCAAATTTGCCCTGGTAACAATCATACAGGGAGCTTCTGCAATTAGATCTCCCTCCTCTACAAGGCAGCGGGGTGAGGAGCTGCTGAGGTTCCCACCTCAGGACCCTACAGTGTGGATCCTTGTGGGATGCAGTCTCTGATTGTCAGGAATAAATAGCAGGAAATGGATCGCTCTACTATGACTGGTTGTGTACTTTTCTACAGCTTTCTGGGACAAAATTCAATGTGCAGATTTGACCTTTCAAGCTCTAAAGATTCTAGGCCCCATATATCTGAAAGACCACCTCCTACGCTCCATCACAATTCCTGTGGCCAGCCAGGAGCGTTCTCTGGCAGGAACCATCTGCCCATCAGCTTCAGACAGTGAGGGCTTGGAGAGAGTTGTTTCCGGTTGCTGATTCAGAATTCCCTTCCCCCAGACGTTCATCAAAGCCTGAACATTTTCCAGAGACAATGTAAGACTTTTCTTTTTGGCCAAATAGTTGCTGGGCAGGGAAAAGAATCAGGAAGAATTGCAGGGGTGAGGGGGTGTTCTGTATATTTTTGTGTACTATTTTTTTATGCTGTATCTCGCCCTGAGCTGTAGGAGAAGGCTGTGATATAAGTTAATTATTTATTCTTTCCATAGCACTTTCAGAGTACAAACTGCTTTACAATCCTCACTCTCACAGCAAACCTGTGAGGGGGCCATTATTATTCCCATTTTATAGATGGGAAAACTGAGGATGAGAGAGACTGACTCGCCCAGGGCTGCCCAGCGAGTTTATAGCTAAGGCAGGATTTGAATCCTGGTCTCCCAGGTCCAACCTTATCCAGTAGGCTACAATAGGGGTGATCCTAACCTTTGCACACCACGAGTCATGGGCACACATCTCACGCGCAACCCCCGCACACCTTGTGTGCGACCCTGCTATGGGGGACTATGGTGCATGTGCACATGCAAGGGGTTAGGACTGGCCCCATTGTATCTCACTTTTCTTTTCTTGTAGCCTCAAAAAATCTTGACTCTGCCTCCAACTTAATGCTGGCCTGAGGTGAAAGTCATTTTCTGTGCTGTAATATCAGCTATAGCCACTCCTTGGAGAATGAAACCAGTTTTCCTGCTGCTGAATGAGGTAACACCTTGTCAGATGCCTTCTGGGTCCCACCGGACAAGTGCAAACGGATTGCTAAATGGCAAATGGCTCAACAAACCTGTGTAGGCCAAGGAGACAATCTTCCCCCTGTAGGCAGAAGGGGAGTCGGCATTGCATCGATGTCGACAGTCCATGTGAGCAGCCCTTTGTAAAATTGACTCGGCCTCCATGGGTTTTAACAGTAATTGCTGTGGGAATCTCTGAGAGCTCAGTTATCTTCTCACATGGGAACACCGCAATTGCAGATTGCCCAAGGCCGCACATGGAAACAATTGGATTCTCTTCCTCTGCCTCAATATTCATCTAGTTCTGCTGCATCTGACTTCCCTAGAGCTGGGCTCTGCTCTGGGTTTCCCCCCTGCCCAAATGCCAATCAATGTCAGTGTAAAAAAAATGGCACCTTTGGGATACGTCTTGTCAGGATGCGGCCCCAACACAGTCTCTCTCTTGGGGATTAGCTCCCAGAAGTCTCTTTATTCGACCCACAGCCTCCAAGTATGCATGATGTCTCCATCATCCAGTGGCCCACGGGGACTCTGCCCTGTTACAGTCAGACTCCTACAAAACTGGGAAAATATAAGAGCAACGAGGCAAATTGGAAGCAATGTAGTCTGCCTTGACACATCCTCAAAGTAGAGAGCTGGCAGGCTGCCTCAGTCAAATCCCTGGGTCCAGTCTAGACCTGAAAAGAGTACCCACAAAACCAGCTATATCGTTGAAATTGCGTTACTCAACCCGATCCAGTCACATTGGGTACAAATGCCTCGTGTTCCGGGCACAACTCAAGGTGCTAAGTAACTTGGGCCCTACATATCTGAAGCACTGTCTTTCTCCTTATGCTCCCATAAGCTCTGCCGAGGGTGCCCTCTCTTGTGGGTCCCATCGCTGGCCCGACTCGAGCCCCGCGGAGAGGTGTTCTCGGTGGCTGCCCCACAGCTTTGGAACTCCTTTCCCTTGGAGGCATCACCTGAGCCCTAGTTGGAATGTCTTCCGGAGGCAGCATAAGGCCTTTTTATTTGGCCAGGTATTCAATGAATGGGCAGGGACAGATTGGGCGGGGGAGGGCAATGGGGGTGTTTTTAGTTTTGTGGAGTTTTTATTATTTATTTTATATTTGAATTTTACGTGTTTGGTGTCAGCCGCCTTGAGCCTTCAGAGATAGGGTGGGATATAAATCAAAATAAATCAATCAAAATAAATAATCACTACCTGAATGTCCAACGAGCTACCTGATGTACTGGTTAACCATTTTTTGTCCCAATTTTCTGTCTTCTGGTACTGTTTTTTCAACTTCCCATCATAACTCCAGTATCAATTTACCATTTTACCAATCAGTAATTTTCAGGTAATCAGGTCCCCAACTCAGTATTCAGGTACTGACTGGGCATCCAATAGACTACTCAGAAATGTACTCAGAAATGACCTGCGTTTAGCAAATGCCCTGTCCGTTTCAACTCTAGTCCACTCTATTCTTTCTCCCAATCCTGTCAGGCTCTCTGTTTCCCTTTGCCGATGTCGTATTGAATTTGTGGCTAGAACTCTCAGCGGATCACACGACTCCTGCGTTCCAGCAGGAGCACCTCATAAAAAGGAGATGTTCTAAAAACAATCATTAAAAAAAGAGCTCATGCGAATTAGGACACAAATTGAGTAAGCTGGAGGCCAAGTCACACTCTAGCTGTATGAAAAGCTATTGTGACAAGAAGCCTCTTCCCATTCTGGCAAGTGATGTCTGAGGCAGTAAATCATACGTTCTTTGGGGTACTAGCTACTCGGAACGTTGAATGGAACCACGCCGGCACAGAGGAGAAGCCTCCAGTCCAGAGGCATTTCACGAGGCAAGAGAGGACAGTCGTGTTGAGGAAGAATTTCCCCTGCTCCAAAAACCTACCTCCTCCATGAGACCTTCCACTAACATCTCACCCCATAGATTGCTCCTTCTACTGTCTCACCCATCAGGATCCCCTCCTGCCCTGTAACTAAGAGTACCTACACCTACAACTTCTTGGGATGTTTTTATACAAGACGTGTCCCCGCATGCCCCCTCCTGCCCACGCGGCCAACTGCTCGTGTGACAGCGGCACACGGGGAGGAACGCTCCCGTGACCCACACAGCAATCATTCATGGCCACACACAAAGCACTCCTGAACAATCCAGAGTGCGCTGGCCACCTCCATGGATGGGGCAGACATGCTGGGAACCACCCGTATGAACCCAAAGACAGTGGCCATGGTCACTCTTCCCCCCCCCCCCCCAGTGCTAGTTTAAAAACACCCTCCGCTTCATGAATGTAATCCTTGTCCCTCTCATTTTAGTTCTGCAAGTAATCTTCTGTCTTCTAGAAGAGTGTTCTGTTTAACAAAGAACTTAGCGTTGGTATGAGGTGCCACGTTAGATAGCTGCCTTAGATAAAATAATCTTCTGACTTCAGAAGAGACGGGATACATACAACAAGTGGAGACAAAGTTGTTCTTTGACCCGTTTCTGTTGGTGTTAGTCCAATAAAATACATTTGTCTCCATCTGTTATTTTTGGGCCCAATGCCTCGGGGTGTGCAGTAGGCACATCATTAATTTTCATTTTCGTTATTGTTTATAAAATCCCTTTTGTTTGTTTTTTTGTTGGGGGGGGGTTAGGAAACAAAACCATTCGTTGTCATTTTAAAAAAAAATCATTTAATTATATTAAAAATAATATTTTTTAAAAATTACTGCACATACGTAAAATGACTGCCAGACCATTATGTGCATGCGTGACCTTTCCCTCACCCTCTCTTGTCCTCACCCCTCAAGCTTGCTGACCCCTCCTGTCTGCAGCTTCAATGCCACACCCAGCCTGCAAAGGAAGAGAATTGGGGCTGAAAGATCAAGACAAAGTGTGGGGGCATGGAGCCTAAGTTGTAAGTGAGCACAGTAGAACGTCTCTACTGCTTATGTGGCGCGGACGTTAAGACGGGAGCCTTAGCTTACAATTCCCATGCTTTTTAGGGAAGGTTAACCTTTTTAGGGAAGGTTATTGAGCAGGCGGTTGTGACCCAGCTCCAGGCGTATCTAGATAGCACTGGTTTCCTGGACCCTTTTCAATCTGGGTTCCGCCCCGGCTATGGCACCAAGACGGCGTTGGTGGCCTTGGTCGACGACCTCCACCGGGAGATGGACGCAGGATGTTCGACATTTCTCATCCTGCTAGATCTCTTGGCCGCTTTTGATACTGTGGACCATGGGCTGCTAGTGAGACGGCTGTGTGACCTGGGGGGTCTGGACGGGACTGTTCTTGATTGGTTCCGTTCATTCTTCTCAGGGAGAAGCCAGCGGGTGGTGCTGGGAGCTGAGATATCTTGCCCCCGCTCTTTATCCTGCGGCGTTCTGCAGGGTTCCATTCTGTCTCCATTGTTATTTAACGTATACATGCAGCCCTTGGGGGAGGTTGTGAGAGGGTTCGGGGTGTGATATCACCAATATGCTGATGATACTCAGCTGTTCCTCTCTTTTTCAGCTGACCCAGACCCTGTCGTCTCGCTGCTATCCCAGTGTCTGGAGGCCATGGCGGAGTGGATGTGGCAGAGCAGACTGAAGCTCAACCCCGATAAGACGGAGGTGATGGTGGTGGGGACCTGGCCTCCCTCATCCATGCCTTCGTCACCTCGAGGCTGGACTACTGCAACGCGCTCTACGTGGGGCTGCCCTTGTTCTTGGTTCGGAGGCTGCAGCTAGTGCAGAATGCGGCAGCCCACCTCCTGTCGGAGACGGGCCGTCGGGAGCATGTAACACCTGTGCTCCGGACTCTGCACTGGCTGCCGATAGCGAGCTGAGCCAGGTTCAAGGTACTGGTGTTAATATACAAGGCCCTTCATGGTCTGGACCCCTCATACCTCAGGGACCGCCTCGGCCTCCGCGCCCCAGAGCGGCTCCTTCAGTCCGCCGGGGGTGCTTTCTTGGAGGTCCCCTGTGTTAAGCAGGGGGCTACAATGGAGAGGGCATTCTCGGTGGCCGGGCCGCACCTTTGGAACTCCCTTCCGGAGGAAGCTCACATGGCCCCAAGCCTTTTAACATTTCGGTGAATTTGTAAGACCTGGTTGTTCACCCAGGCCTTTGGGGAGTGGGGTGGGGTGGGTTAGGGGGTGTTTTATCTTCCCCCACCCTTATTTATTTATTTATTATTATTATTCACAGCCTGTTTCATTGTAGTGTTTTTATGGACTGTTTAGTATAAATTTTTTTTATAAATTGTTTTTATGATAAACTTGTTAGCCGCCCCGAGTTGTTCGCAGGAGGGGCGGGATACAAATTGAAAAAATAAATAAATAAATAAATAAATAACTTTTAGAAGCGTGATTGAATTTGTAAGAGCCTTAACTCCTCTTTTCAACTGAAGGTTCTTTTGAGTTTAGCATTCCTAATTTCAATAGGTGACAAAACAACAGGGCACTTATACTAATAGTCACCTGTTTCTGCGAAGCTGCCTTTTAATGCAAGCTTTGAAAACTTTCGTTTGCCCACTAATAGGATTAAAGAAGGCAGGGGCTTTGTGGACAATGACTTATTAACCACGGTGTTGAGAACAGTGCCGACAGGTGGCTAGAGCCTTGTTTGTTTCTCTGGCTTTCATTGATTTTAAGACTCAGACAAGGTCGCCAGAAACGGGGTTTGTAACGGGAGGCGGAGCAGCCCTTCTGTCAGGGAGGCCCCTCTCACTGCACTCGCTCTCACTGGCCTTGCCAGTGAGGACTGTCCGCAAACACATGAAATACGCACAGGGGGCTGCCCATTTATTAGGCTTGACAACATGCTAAACATGTGGGGGGCCGTGCGGACTGAACCCGGTCTGCAGCGGGATAAGTCTCATTTGTTTTCATCCTTAGAGCCTCTGCGGACAGTTCTCCGAAACCTGGCTCCAGGCACTGTCCAAAAGGCAAACAATGTTAGCAACTGTTACGAAAGAGAGAGAAAATACAATGCCGCTATTTAAATCCCCTCAGTGTGCTGGACCTACGTTGCCTCATAGCTGTGCTGGTATAGAGCTGTGCAGGAGTACTCCAGGCCGGGGCCTAGGGCCAAACGGACATTTTAGCCCAGATGCTTTGCGAGATCCGACCATTTTGACTGATGAGGTGAAACGCGGAATGCGATTACAATCTGTGTCTTGTCAGAACAATTCCACCTCCTACTGCACACGTGAAAAATGGCGGCGCAGCCTAGGGGGCCACCATTTTGCGCATGCGCAGTAGGAGGTGGAATCATTCCCGTAGAACTTCAAATCATAATTCTGCCACGGCTTTAATCCAGGGCGCAATGCCAGCGGACGTTCCGAAAATGCGTAAAAATGCCACAAAAATGGTAGGAATGTTTCAATGCAGTCCATTGACTCGGGGCCCGCCCCATGCCATGCATAATGCTTCTCAGAGAGGGCATAGCCACACTAAGAACAGTCTGTGGGGTGGGTCCCCAGCCTGTCACAAGGAAGGGGACGTGCTGGTACTGCTCTGGTAGAGGCTTCCCTGTTTCTTGGTGGGCCACTCCAAAAAGGAAAGCAGACAACATCCAATATCATTTTGGGGTAACCTCTGAGACAGATGGAGGGGGACGCCGCGGGCCAGAAGTGGTCTGCAGTCATGAGTTCCTCACTCCTTATATAAATCCCTGGTGCACCCTCATCTGCAATACTGTGTGCAGTTCTGGTCACCACATCTCAAAAAGGACGTAGAAGAACAGGGAAAGGGTTCCAAAGATGATGAAGAGCATTGGATGGCTTTCATAGGAGGAGAGTTGAAAAAAGATGGGCTCTTTAGCTTAGAAGATGCCCAAAAGGAGGGTATGAGAGATAATGGATGTTTAAAGGACAACAGAAATGTTACCAGATCGTTTTGCTCTTTAGGCCTGGTTTACCAACTTACATGCTGTCATTCAGATGCTGCCCTCAGCTCTTCAGAATTCAAATGCCGCTCTCCCCTTCCCCTCAAGCTCTCTCTTCTCAAACGGGAATCAGTGGATGCCCCTGGCAAACTATGAGGCCTTCGTATCCCATCAGGATTAGGGTCTCAGGATAAAGTGGTGGACTTGGACCTTGAATCGAATCTTCCCCTACGCTAATGAACTCACTGGGGGGGCCTTGGGCAAGTTTCAGCCTCAGTTCCCTATCTGTAAAATGGGAATGGAGTGTGTGTGCCTTTCCCTCTGTCTTCCCCTCATCGTTGTCCATCTTAGATTGTAAGCCCACTGCGCAGGGACGTGTCTCTGAAAATCTGTGACTGCAAAGTGCTTAAGACCCAACACTCCCATCACTGAGAGAGTACCTTGAACTCCCAGTGGATAGACAGCTTGGATACACAGACTGCCCTAGAAAGAGCCAGTCCATAGGTATCTTAAACTTAATCAGTGAGACGCTGGGCAAGGATCCCAGATAACATCAGCCCACACATCTGGGTGCCAGAATCTAGGAAGATTAAAATTGCTAATTCTTAGTAACTGTGTTTGGAAACCAAGTGGCTTTACTCTATAACACAGACCCAAGAGGCAACGGGTATGGCAGAAGCGTTAATTATTCTGATTTAAGGATTGCAGAGCCAACGGAAAAGGCACATAGAGGTCACAGGTCCCCAAATATGTATGTATTTTCTATGCACCAGGAGAATTCATTGTTAAATAATGCCAAAGAGGAAGGGTGAAATTTAATCACAAGCGTTTTTTCCCCTTGGCAAATATATAAAGCTTGCTGGTTGCTAGCTGGTGTGGCTACCAAGGTTTTAGCTCAGGGGTGGGGGAGGCCCAGGAGCCTAATGCAGCTAGTTTTTAATTTGGTCCTTTTCCAATTCCTGAATCTGGTCCCTGGATCTAGTTGCTACCCTGCCAAACGCAGAAAGACGGAGCTCAGGGGAAGGGAGCAGAGAGGAGGGCCTGCCCACAAGGAGAGGGGACAGAGCTATGATCTGGACCCTCCTCTTCCTGGGCACATCCCTTACCCACCTCCCACCCCCTAACTCCATGTGGGCCCTCGAAGCTTGTACTAATTTTCAAAGTGGCCCCTTGGAGGAAATGGGTTCCTCTCCCCTGCTCTAGCTCATGGGGACCAGTTCTTTTAAGTATCCAGCCAAGAAGATTGTGTGTCCTTCACGTTATTCAAAGGAGCCGTTTCACACAACAGTCTGTTAAACCGGGGAGTGGCACAGAGCCACATTCGGCATGTTGTGTGAAATCCTGACCACTTCCTGTGCTCCTGGCTGATCCAGTGTCCTCTGCCACTCAGTGCAAGGTGGTTGCTTGCAAGGACCTGCCTCTGGCAACTGGCAAAGGGGTGGTGCGATTTGATTTACCTGGAGCAACCGTCAGTCTTTCATACAGTGGCAGGGATGGGCTTACCGGTGTGCGAGTCCTGGCAGGATCAGGGCCCCAAACAGTCACTCGCTCTGGGGAACCAGCTTCCAGTTCTTTAATTACAGTTTCATCCTATACAGTCTCTCATCAGCTGTAGCCAGGTTCCACGCCTTCTGGCTTCTACTCACAGTTATCTGGGTACTCTGGTCCAGACAAACCCCTAGTTCAGGCACCACCCTCTGAGTCACAGTGTCACGAAAGAACATAGAGTCACACACGTGTGATACTGGTCTACATGTAGGCTACAAGTCTAGTAAATATGTAAAGCAAAAGGTTCAACATGTATGTAATGTTACAATTGAGACCTGTAGAACTCGAAGCAGGTACTGCGACACTGACAAAACTCCAGGAAACGGAAAAAGATAAAGGTTGTGGATTTACCCCACAGCGAGACAGACACCTGTGGAGATGCAAATAGGACCTTCCTGTTGGCCTTTTGCCTACGTGACAAACCTCAGGTTTCTCCAAGGCGGGAAGGAGAAAACAAAGGACTCAGAATTATTATTTAAGCGAGGGCCATTAAGCCATCTTTGCTACCTCTTGGAGAGAGCCAACTTGAGCAATCTCGTCTGCATGCTGGATCCTGCCAGCTAGCAAGGCTGGAGGACATGCACTAAGACAAGAACTTTGTTTTCTAGCAACTCTAAGAACCAGCATCCAGTCACCTACATCTGTGGCTGAGGAGGAACCAGAACTAATGGACTTTCGTAGGGTAAGATGCTTATCTAGGAACTCAATCAGTATAGATTAGGAATGCGTTATATTTACCTTTAATTTCTAGTTACCACTCTGTGTCAACTATCTTGCTTATGTAATCAATAAACTGACTTCTCATCTTTATGAAGAAGTGTCTGTGTCTAACATTGGACACACAAGGGAGCAACAAGAGTTTTCAAGCTCTTGGGACCCCAGAGAGAAAAAGTCTGTAAACGGGAAGGATCGGGCCCTTGGGTGACAAAGGGGTTGTCCCTGTGGCAGGCTTGAATCGGCCAGAGAGAAAAACTGATTCAAGTGGGCTGTACGCGAGGAAAACTGAGTCACTCAAACCCCACCTCCAACCCGTGACACACAGTCCTGGAGGCAGAGCTTCCTCTCAGTTCCTTGCCTCCTTCACAGTCCTTCCAGCACTGAGCTGTGGTTCAGGCTTTCCTCGCTTGACTGGTTCCTGCCACGCCCTCGCACAGCTGACTCTCTTTAGGCGCTATCCTGTGCTTCCCTCTGCACTTGCAGCCATGCTAGTCCAGTCCCCCGGCTGGTGCTAGCTCACTCTTAAAGGACCAGTGGCCTGCAGGGACTCTTCCCTGTTACACACATGACATTTCCCATTTGTCACTTGCTACCTCTGAGTTCCACAGAAGGCAGAACAACAGGGAATGAGTCGAGGGCATTAGTCCTGGGGGACCTCAGTATTCACGCTGACACCACTCTTGGAGGGGCAGAGTGTGAGTTCATGGCCCCCATGGGACTGTCTCAGACAGTTGTTGGCCTGACACATAATGTAGGGCATACCTTGGATTTGATATTTTGCACCGGCCTTGAGGCAAGTGATCTGGTGTGTGTGTGTGGGGGGGGGGGGGTTAGCTGTACCCTTGTCGTGGTCAGATCACTATCTCCTCCGGGCCGGTCTCCCAGAGCATGTCTGCCCCTGGAAAAATGCTGGACCGGCTCGGCTGGACCCTCCCCGGAGACTTATGGAACCTGATAGGTTCCGGAATGTTCTGGGGGAAATACCTCCTAATCTCGAGGACCATTCGCTCGATGACCTCGTAGCTTTTTGGAACATCTTGCTGACAGAGGCCATTGACCGAATGGCTCCTAGGCGTCCGCTTCCTGAATGCTGACCGGAAGGACTGTGGTGTACAGAGGACCTGCGGTGAATGAAGCAGGAGGGACGGCACTTGGAGCGACAGTGGTGTTGTACTCATACTGAAGCTGACCGATTGCAGCTTAGAGCTAGTTTGAGAGCCTATGCTGTGGCTGTGAGAGCTGCAAAGAAAGTTTTCTCTGCTGCTCTCGTAGCATCCGCAAAGTCGTGCCCAGCTGAGCTTTTCCAGGTGGTGCAGAGACTGGTCAGTCCAGTCTCTCTCTGCCTGGAACTGGAATCTTCCAGTGCTCGCTGTGACATGTTTGTCGACTTTTTTGTGGATAAAATTTCTCAGATTCACCATGACTTCAATGCCGCACTTGTATCAATGGGAGAACCCAAGGTAATGGAAGCCCCGCCATGTCTGGTTTCAATGGATCAGTTTTGGTGGGTTTCACCTGCTGATGCAGCAAATGTCCTTGGGTCTGTGGTTACAGCCACCTGTTGTGAATTAGATCCATGCCCATCCTGGCTGGTTAAGGTCTGCTGGGAGACATTAGGGCCGTTGCTTGCCAGGGTAGTCAGTGCCTCCTTTAGAGAGGGCAGAGTGCCGGGCCACCTCAAAGTGACGGTACTGCAGCTTCTGTTCAAGAAGCCACCATTGAACGTTGACGCCCTGGCCAGCTATCGGCCGGTCTCTAACCTTCCCTTCTTAGGGAAGGTTATTGAATGGGTGGTGGCTTGGCAGCTTCAGGGGCATCTGGACCATATCGGTTTCCTTGACCTTTCACAGTCCCGCTTTCATCCGGGGTTTGGCATGGAGACTGCACTTGTGGCTTTGGTTGACAATCTGCGTCGGGAACTGGATCAGGGCAGATCATCTTTACTGATTCTGTTAGATCTGTCGGTAGCATTTGATACCGTTGACCATGAGATGTTGGTGGCAACGCTGTGGGACTGGGCTGGGGTGAGGGGAATTGTTCTTAACTGGTTCTGTTCCTTCCTGGCTGGGAGAACTCAGTGGGTGGTTCTTGGGGAGTGCTAGTCGTTTCCCTGAAGCCTCACATGTGGTGTCCCCTCTTCTGTTCAACGTGTATATACAGCAGTTGGGTGAGGTCATGAGGGGGTTCAGCGTACATTGTCATCAGTACGTTGATGATACGCAACTTTACCTCTCATTTTCTTCAGACCCAGACTCGGCAGTCTCGGTGCTTAGCCGGTGTTTGGTGGCTGTGGGGGAGTGGATGAGGGTGAGCCGTCTGAAGCTGAATCTCAACAAGACGGAGGTGATGCTGGTGGGTAGGGCCGAGGGTGTGGTGGCCCCTGTCATTGATGGAGTCTGTCCTCCTCTGGTCACTCAGGTCCGTAGCCTAGGGGTGCTTCTTGATTCACAACTCTGCCTGGATTTCCAGGGGGCAGCTGTGGCAAGGAGCATCTTTCACCAGTTACACCTTGTGCGACAGCTGCGGCCATATGCTTCGGACTCTGACCTGGCCACCATTATCCATGCTTTTATCACCTCTAGACTGGACTATTGCAATGCACTCTATGTGGGGCTATCCTCGGTGACGGTCCGGAAGTTGCAGCTGGTGCAGAACACGGTGGCCTGTCTTCTAACGGGGACGGGCCGCCGCGAGCACATTACACCAGTGCTTTGTTCGCGGCCCTGGCTGCCTATTGTCTTCTGGGCCCTATTCAAGGTGTTGGTACTGACCTATAAAGTCCTAAACGGCCTGAGCCCTGCCTACCTGCAGGACCGTCTCAGGACCCGGGCTGTGGTGCAGCCCCTGTGGTCGGCCAGGGACGCCTGACTCAAAGTCCCCTGGGTTTCTCAGGTGGCGACAATGGGGAGGGTGTTCTTGGTGGCCACTCCGTGACTATGGACCGCCCGCCTGACGGAGACCCATCTAGCCCCAGACCTCCCTTCTTTCTGAAGACAGTGTAAAACCTGACTATTCTGCCAGGCTTTTGGTGGGGGAGACAGTGGGGGTGAGGGTTGGGAAATGGGGGAAGGGGGTTGGCTCCACCTGGTGTTTTATAGTGACATAGTATTTTATAATGTTTTATGTGTTTTTAATTATTGAATTGGTTTTACTGACTTGATGTAAGCCACTCAGATTTGCCCATGTGGGCAAGAGGAAACAGTTAAGAATTATAACAAAATAAATAAATAAATAAATAAATAAATGCAGGACCACCTCAGCCTCTGGGTCCTGGACTGGCCTCTTTGGTCCGCTGGGGGCACCCTTCTTGAGGCCCCCCTGGTCTCCCGGGTGTCGACTATGAGGAAGGCGTTCTCGGTGGCCATACCACAGGCACCACAGCTGTGAAACTCCCTCCCGCTGGAGGTCTGCCTGTCCTTAGATCTCTCCTCTTTCCGTAGACAGTGTAAGACATGGCTGTTCTGCCGGGCCTTTGGTAAGGGAGACGGGTGACGAGTGGGAGTTGGGTAGGGATTTTTTATTGCTTTGCTTGGGTTATTTGAATGTTCTTATATTATTATTATTATTTATTATTATTATTATTATGTTTATGTCTTCTTATATTTTGTATTTTTATGCTGTTGTGAGCCACCCCAAGATGTGGAAGCAAGAGGGGGCGGCATAAAAATTTGATTAAATAAATAAATAAATTGCAGCAATGGAAATTTTGGTTAAATATTAGGAAAAAACTTCCGAATGGTGAGAACTGTTGGGCAATGAAATAAGCTGCCTAGGAGGCTGTAGAATTTCCTTCCTTGAAAGTTTTCAAAACCCATTCGGACAAACCCCTGTCTGTGATGCTGTAGGTAGAGGAGATTCTGCCTCGGAGCAGGGCTTGGATTAGATGACCTTTGATGTCACGTCCGACCCTATAAATTGTATTTGTGACTGCAGAGATGTGGCCAGAGAGAGTCCTGGACCAGGGACTTCTTCCTCCAATCCATGCTGCTTCTAGAACATGCAGGGATATCATAAGGGCATTCCATGCCTTTTGCATTGTGGGAAATTAAGGGAGGGTGAGTGAAATGCAGAAGAATCAACATCTGTGGGAGACAAATTGACATAAATTTCCAGATGGGCTTGAGGAAATGGGGGAATAGGGCAAAGTTCTGCCACCCCTTCCCCCCTCAAAAAATAAACCTACAAGCATTCTTCCTTATTTTATTCATCATATTTTAATGTACATTAACAATTGCAAGTAAAATATGTGTAAATTAAGTACCAGTATGATCTCCAGAAACTGATGTCAGGAATTATAGTGGGTGCTTGTGAAGAAGGGGGTACTTCAACTACCAGGAAGTACTGGGCCCCCAAATTTCACTCAACAAGCCTGTCTCTGTGGATGCATTCCTACTAGACAAGACAAACGCAGCGTAAGGAACGAGTGACAAGTTTGCGACAGAGACGGGTGTTGTGTAAACACAGGCCCTTGGTCACATATGAATGAGGATTTCCTGCTCCTCCCTCTCCCCCAGGGGTGCTGAGAAAGGGGATACACAAAGGGTGCAGTCGCACCCTCCTGCCTGCCCTTCCAAACATTGTGATATCATGATGTGTGGAAAAGGGCGTGGTCAAATGAGAAAGGAATGACACCTTTCCAAGTGTCATGAGATCAGAGTGTTTGGAAGGGGCGTGGCCATGTCAGAAAGGGGTGTGGCAAAGCGGCTCTTCTCCTGGTCCCTGAACCTTAGTCTGCTGGTGTCTTCAATCTCCTACTTCTGCCGGCCATATTATTTTCAGCATAAAATATCCTCTGGAATGGAGATTGTTTGTGTCGATGTACAGCGCTGGAAGAAAGTTTACAACCAGGTTACAACCCCCAAGAGCTTGTAACAGAAATAGCAGTATTGCAGAATGACCGATTTGGTTACCTCCTGGGGTGAGGGATGCATATAAAATGCCAGGGGTGTGCAAAAGGCACATCATTTGTTTTCATTTTAGTTTTAATTTTCGTTTCCAAAAGGAAAATGATATATTTGCGCTTGCACAAAATGGCCATCAGGGCTGTTCTGCGCATGCATAGCCCTTGCTGGCGCCATTTTGGAAGAAGGTGTGCATGTGCAGAACGGCCCTGGCGGCCATTCCGAGCATGCACAGTGATTCTTTTATTAATTATTATTATTAACAAAGTATTTGAAAAAATAAAAAATGAATGAAATCAAAAGAATGTCGTTTGCTTAAATGGGGCTCCATTTGCTTTTTTAATTAATCAAATGATACAAAATTGCACACCCCTATAAAATGCACAAGGCCTCCAAGCAGAAATTGAACACCAAGGACACTCACAGGGGATAAATGTGAGACGTCCTCCTTACGATGCTGCTGCCCACAGAGCAGAAATAAAACATGCTATATTTATTGTACTCCAAGGGATGCATGGGGGACAGTTCTTCCATTAACAAAGTTTATTTTTATGGGACAATCTCTTGGGGAATAGGTTTGTATCAGGAACCGAGGTGCCCTCAGCCTTGATGGATTGCCGTAATTCCATTGCCGAGACAGGCAGTAAAAAATTATTCTCATCTTTTAAAGTTATGCCGAGATAATATGTGTTTAGCTACCATAATAAGGGCCAATAATGGCATTACTGGCTTTGTGTCAACAATATACAAAGCAAGCATAATTTACAGCTACTTAGCTATCCCTGGCTATTCTTATGGAGCATACGTTAGAATATTGTTCTAAAGAGAGCTTCTCAATTTGGTATCCTATCCAAAGTGCCCTTTGCCTTCCTTTGGATTAGCCTAGTTTCCTATAAAATGAAAAGTTTATAAAGCTGAAACAGAGTCCATTTGAGATTTGCTAATATTATTTACATTTGTCGCCACAGTCCGGAAGAACACAAGGACACATTTTGTGGGATTAAATAGCCGCACTCTTGATTAATCTGGCTATACATTGTTACAGGGGGAAGGGCTGCCCGCCCCGCTTGCCCCTTTGTATCCTGGGATCCAACTTCCTTACTTAACCAATCTATTAAACCCGGCAGGAGGTTCCCAAGTTAAGCCCGGTTAATTGCCTCCTGCCTCTGCTCTAACTGCTCAGGAGGGTCCTCAGTTAAGCCCATGTAGGTGCCTCCTGTGTCCTAACTTCTCCACGTTAACTTACCCCCTGCCCTGGTCACCCGGGTTTCCCCAGACCAGGGTGGAATGCACGTGCCTAAACCCCCTTTCTGGGGAGCTGGGAACAAGGGGGAGGGCACTGTCACCTGCTGATAAGATCTCATCCCTCCCAGCAGTCCTGACTGCTCGCCTTCTCCCCCCCTGGATGGAAAATACACTGGGCCGCCCTAAGCGACCATGTATGGCCCTTCCCATCTCTGTTTCTACTTAATATATATTCTAATCTTTAACATTTCTAACCGCCCCTCTCTCTTCAAACCATCACTAGAACTGCCAGCCTCACTTGGCTGGTTTGCCACCACATCTCCTCCTCCTCCTAGATGGATCAGTTTAGTTTTTAGGACCCCAAGGTACAGGTTGTAGCCCATGTCTGTTAGATTGACTCCGTCGGTCCTGTACAGCTCATCCCAGTCATATCGAATCTTGTAATGGGAAATAGCATCCTCGCCTGAGCTTTCAGCCAATTTCTAATTTCCCATTAGCTCGCGTATGTGCCCTGTCAATTTTGCCTGGGCTCCATGAATTAGTCCACAGCCACCTCTGTGCATATCTGACCAAACTATCTTGGTCCCAGGCATCCTCTCCTGTACAATCTTAAGACTGGCCTTTACCTGCTTCATCAGCCATAGCCCTGTGGCCTTGGGCAAGTTGTTTTCACTCAGATTAATAATTAATATTTCAGGAGTAGGGTGCATGGCACCTACTACGTTCAACGCAGGGAGCAACTGCTCCCAGCGCATCCCTCTCTTGCCCAGCCATACCAGCTCGGCTTCCTCGCTCAAACCTAGGTGGGTACGTACCCGCTGCACCCAGTCATCTTTGCTGCCCAGTGAACGATGCTGCAGCCAACAATTCACACCATTGCCTTCAGAGCTGCGGGGTCTGAAACGAATAAAGAAAAGGACAATGCTGTTAGCTGGGTTGTAGGTGCAGCCTCTGCGGCAAGACACCGGTCATACATGGTGGGCTCCTGTGTCTCTAATGTAAGTTCTGAATGCCGCTGTTGATCACACCCCAAACTGGTAGTGTGTCAACAATTCCCCATCTTCGTGGCAGAATAGGGGCCCGGGGATGTGAGGCCGCCACTTCAAGAAATCATTCATAGCTCTAACTGGACAGATCTGGGTATTGACAGATGGGACTAGCCTAACTGTCTTGCCTCTCCCTCTTGGGTCGGTCTTAGATCATCTCAATCAGAGGGTGAGCACACTCCCTGCCAGCCTACACCCTGAATTTGGAGAGCCCTGCCTGACCTGTCATTGTGGGATTCCGGGACCAGCTCGCTTACCCTGAATGCGCCAAATAGGGCAATCCAAAACACTGTTGCAAACAGGCTGACTTCACTGGGACTGAAACATACACTGGGAAGGACCCCAAGGAGTCTGACGAGCACCTGGGGAGTGATGGGAGCTCGCGTGTTCCCCCCTAGGTCCCTGCTCATGAGCCCAGCTCATACAGAAACCATTGTCTGGTGAGGGGTGACCTGCTAATTTGCTGACAAATGTTAGGGCAGATATTTTCGATGTAACTGTTCCTGGGGTCAGACCCTTGTGGCATAGTTCCAATACAAACTATAGCATCTGGGGCTCCAGGATGGGCCAACCTTTTTGTTACCTGAACTGCTGAAATTCGCTGTAAACCTTCTCGTATGCCACCTGCTGCAGCAGCAGCAGGACACAATCAGAATGGGAGATAAAGCTGTTTGTTTACAAACAACTCCTCCCCATGCGAGTGATCAGAAGGTTGTTACCTTGTAAGGTTCTTCAAGATGGCTCAAAACATTCTCACAACTGGGTTTGTTGTGCATGCTCACCATATTCAAATAATAGACCACGTGATGGTCTCAAGCTCCTGTAGTATAAAAAGCACTCTCCCCCCCTCAGAATGACCGTTCCTTCCAACCCTTTCTAGGAATATAAGAGAAAAATTCCATGTGGGGCTGGAAGGGTGGGTGTTGTGAGAACGTTAGGAGCCATCTCGAAGAACCTTGTTTACAAGGCAGCAACCTTCTGTTCTTCTTCGAGTGGCTCCTCACAGGCCCTTTTTACATGGATCTGCTGGGTGGGGGAATCCGTGGGCGCACCGGTGCATGGGCAGGACATGCACACGGCTGCACACACATCCCCACTCACCCGCCACTCATTCGCACGCATGGAGCAAGTGCCGTTTCACCCGGTTGCTCCGTGCGTGGGGACGAGTGGGGGGTAAGTGGGGATGCGTGTTAGGCATGTGCACCCCCATTCACCGCCAGCACGTGCGCCGTTCACACAGGGCTCCCCCACCCATGAACATGCAGCGTGGGGGCAGGGCTTGGCTTGGGGGCAGCAGCCTGAGAAGGGCCTAGGGGCAGAAAATTTTGACGTCCAGCCCTGCATTCAATGCCCATTGCGAGCCTTTGTCTAGTCCTAGGCTCTCAAGCACCCACCCAGGAAGTTTCTTTCTAGTATCCAAATAGTAATACCCATTGTGAGTTTCTGTGCGGCTTTGTCCCCTGATTCGTACAACTGACCCGAGCTTCCCACTGTAGAGTAGAGTTGCTTTTGGACGTGGATAAGCACGGGTCTCCTGTGCAAATCTGCTCCAAAGGTCTCCCAGGCCTAGGTCTGCCCCCTCCCACTCCCGACTCATCGCAGGATCACTGGGGCTCACCCGTCCCCTTCACAATGGGCAAGGAGAGGTAACCCATTTTTCTATCTTCTCCTCTCTCTCCGCTTCAAACTCAGGCTTGGAATTTCACACACACACACCCTCCCCCCTTGAAGACTTCTTTGCCGGCCACCTAACCAATCTCATTCTCTCGCTCTCGTCTCTGACCTTGGGCAGACTAGCCTACTTTCTGTTCTCCACAACCTGGAGCTCCCCTCCACACTGCTTAGTTTAACCCTGTAATCACCAGCCCAGACTAGGCAGCGCTGTTTGTATATGTCTCACTGTACTGTCTCTCTATAAAAAAAGGGAAAGTGCGTGACCCGGTCTGTTACAGACCAATAAGCCTTCTATCAGTAATAGGGAAGGTTTATGCTAGGACCCTTTTGGTGCATCTTGAGAAATGGGTAGAGGAGGCCAACATCATTCCTCCAGAACAGTTTGGGTTTCGTAAGAGGAAATCCACAATGGATTGTTGTTTTGTTCTCCAGCATGTGGTCTTCAAGTATACCAAAATCAAGAAGGTCAAGCTATATCTGGCCTTCATCGATTACACCAAGGCCTTTGACATGGTCCCCAGAAATAGGCTATGGGCTAAGCTCGTGGCGATGGGGATTAATGGGAACCTACTGAGTGCAATCCAACTATTGTATTCCAACAATGAGGCTTCTGTTAGAGTGGGTCAGAGCCTGAGTGAACCTATCCCTATTGGAAGAGGTGTTCGACAAGACTGCGTGTTGGCCCCTTTGTTATATATTTTATATGTGGCTGACTTAGCGGCCTGTTTTCGAATAAAAGAAACACACCCTCCCAGGGTAGAGGACATTCCTATTCATACCCTACAATTTGCTGACGATCTTATCATACCCTCGCAAACCGAAATAGGCTTGAGACGGGCATTAGAATCCTGCCAAGCATATTGCCAAGGAAATGGGCTAGAAATAGATATTTCGAAATCCAAGATTATGGTTCTAGGAGGTGGGAGGTCCCCACGTCCATGGAAATGGAGTTGGGGCACCTTCAAAGTGGTCTCCTCTTTTTCTTATTTGGGTGTAACCTTTTAAAGAAGGGGTACCTGGAACGACCATCTCCGGGTTAGAGCGGGGAAGATGGCAAGGGCTGCTCAAGCCCTAAACAGGGCTATAGCGATCTCACAGGAGGTTCCTTTATCTACCTTCTTGGGGGTGTACAGGGCCAAGATCCCAACGATAGCTTGTTTTGGAATGGAGCTTGTGCCTAGTCCAAATATCCACTTGTTGGAACGGGTACAAAATAAGTTTTTGCGCCTCCTCCTTAAGGTTGGCCCAAGCATCCCAGGTGCAATTTTACGTGCAGCGACTGGCATCATTTCTATAGGTGCTCTTGCCAAAACTTCTGTCATCGGTTACTGGCTGCGTATTCTATCACCGGATGAATCGGATCTTCCGCTGCTATGTTTCAGGGAAGAACTTGCTACAACAAGTATATGATCCTATCCCTGGCTACTTTATCTGTCTTACCTCTTGTCAAATTGTGGTTTCTCGTTTGCATACTTTGTGGGTAGAAACCTGAAAGCTATAGAGGCTGAAATCAAGGGTAGGATTAGAGATATAGCAATTCAGGAGGATCAGGCAGTAATAAATCAATGGAGAGTAGCACCCCTTCTGAAACAGTTCAAGCACACTGTAAAATTTGAAGGGTATCTGGATAGTCTTACAAATCCGCGCCTTCGTAGACTGTATACACATCTTCGCTTCCAGATTATTTCCTCAGCCGCGACAGAAGGTAGGCAAAAATATATTCCCTATGCTAGAAGGCTGTGTACATGCTCGCTAGCTGAGATCGAATCAATCGGCCATTTCGTGCTAAGATGTCCCTATTATGACTCCTTACGCACAATCTGGCTTTTGCCCTTATTAAAACAGGGCTGGGATTTCAATAGTGAGGGCGTATATCATTTTCTTCTTACATGCTCAGAGAGAGAGGAGCTGGCGGCTATAGCCACCTTTCTAAGTTTGGCTGAGAGGAAAAAAGTGCATTTGAGACAAAGATTAAAGGCACAATTCTTGAGATAGCATTAGATTCCTAGGGTATCCTTGCTCACATATGATTGGGGGAGTAAGGTATTTGGGGTTCCAGACTTCCCTTTCTTTTAGGATTTGTGATTACCTTATCTGGTTAATGTAAAGTGAGTTAACCACTATCAAATTTAAGTAGTACCATGCAATTTAGGCGATATGGTACGTACGTTAAAGGTACAGGTTTATTCGGTACTTTTATTATCGCCGACGGGACAAGTTCCCCGAAGCTTTTAGCGTGTATAATTATATGGTTTAATTATAAGTAGAGTTATACGATGTTATTTGGGGATTTATTGTTATATATTATAAGTGTAAAGCCTTATTCTTTTAGTATTATTCCAATTTTGTGATCAATGGTCCTTTGGGAGGATAAACCATATAGGAGGGCATAGTACCAGCAGAGGTCATATTGATATTTGGATTTTAAGTTGTTATGAGAAGCATATTATTAATTTGTGCTTTATGTATGTTCTGTATTGTTGTTATATGTATGTTTTTGTTGGTTATGGCGAAAGTCCGTGCCGAATAAATCTTGACTGACTGACACTGTACTGTGTCTTGTTAAGCCCTTATGAATAAACATCGCCTCTTTCTCTAGAATATTTCTTGTTCTTTTTGGGGAGAAGAGGGTAGGCCAATGGGTTGTAGTGTGCCACGACCTCAGACTGAATCCCTTGTACATGGGGACCCTAGGTGACTGAAAAAGGCTAATTCCCTAAATTTTGAGTTCAGGTCTGGGCACTGGAACCTTACTCCTCTGGGACCCTCGTATTCACGCATGGATAAAGAGTCAAGTGGTAATAACAAGGGACACCAAAAGGGCATTCCTTCATTCCCTTTGCATTGTGGGAAATACCAAAGGGAAGCAAGGAGCAGTGGGAGGAGGCAGTGAAATACAGGTGAGCCAGGAAATATAAATTTACTCTGGGTGTTACCAGACATAGCAATAACTGTGTTAAATTCTTCCATGTGCTAAAATGGATCATGCTGTCCAGGGTGCGTGGTTGGTTTTACAGAGCTTTATGCTGCTATGAGGTTTCATGTCCACCCAACAGTCCCCATAACCCCCCTTCACACCATCTCTTGGAGGAAGCTGTTGCTTAATGCAAAAGATCCCTACAGCAGCTTGGACAACCAGAGACCGGTGAAGTGAAGTAGCATGCTTATCGAAATGTAACAGCATAGTAGCTACGTGCTTTCTGCAACTAGAGCTGGTTAGAGTGGTGGAAAGAAGTGTTCCATTTTCATGGACATGTGGAAACTGACTGCACGTTTCCAAAATGGCGTTGACACAAACACCACCATTTTTAATATGGGTGACGGCCATTTTTCTGCATGTGCAAATTGGCCTGGTCACCATCTTTCATGCAGAGCTGGTGCAAAAATGGCCATTCCTGAACTGACATGAATTTGTGTTTTTGTGGGGAGCTTAGCTGAATGTTCATGCTATTTTTTGTGTTGGTGATTCTTTTTGCCCATTTATTTACCAGTACATCAGCGATTGTCTGACACTTTCAACACTTTTACGACACTTTCATCGTTTTTGGCACTTTGGGGTTCACAAAAATGTCCAATGGAAAGCTCCCAGATGTTGGTGACGCGCCTGCAAGTCTGTGCAGGGGTGGGCGGGACTGTTCTAGAATGGTTCCGCTCGTTCCTGACTGGAAGAACCCAGCGAGTGGTGCTCACTCGGGGAATATTTTTCATCGTACCGGGACCTCTCGTGTCGAGTCCTGCAGGGTTCTGTTTTGTCCCCTCTCCCGTTCAATGTGTACATGCAGGCACTCGATGAGGTGATCAAGAGCTTTGACTTGAGGTGTCATTCCAGGGCTGGCCTGGAAGGGGAGCAGCGGCTGTGGTCTGCGTGCTGGTTGCTGCCTGGACCCCTCCTACACCTGTGGCTTTGCTTGCTCCACCCCAGGTAACAACAGAAAGGGGAGCTGCCCTGAGGGCGGCATCCTTTGGGCGGCGGTCGAAGGGCGCCGCCAAAGAGTGAAGAGCCATTGGCGGGTGGAGGTGGTGGAGGCGGCTATCATCTATACATTGCAAAATGGCCCCAGCACAGCCACAGCTTCCTAGAGTGCACCCTCGACTCCCCCTTGCCTGTCTGCCTGGGAGCAGGGGGGTGAAGATACTTGGGAGGGCTCTGTTATATTTGTTGTGTGGGGAATTGTGAGTGTGGGGGAGGTAAAATTTGGGTAGAGGGGTGGGTGGCTTGGGGTTGGTCTTGGTCTGGGGGTTAGTGAGGGGAGTTGGAAACGTGCTGTTGGGGTGATTTTTGGGGGTGTGTGTGGGATTGGTGGCCTCCCCCTTGTGGCAGGAGAGGGAGATGTGGGGGAGGTGTGGAGGGGAACCCCTGGTATGAGCGGGGGTGACCCTCCAGGGGGGAGGGTTTCCCGCCGGTGGCAGAGGCGGGCAGGGGGGGTTGGTGTGGGGTCCCTCTCGCTGGCCGGTCAGGTCAGCCTATGGAGGGTGGATGTCTAACGGGGTACTCTGAGGATGGGAGGGCTTCCACAGTCATCGGGGTTGTTACAGGCCAGGGGAGATATGGTCCAAAGGGGAGAAGTGTTCCATCAGCGAGGAGGGAGCGGTGCCTTGTGCCCCCATGTGGGTAGGTTGTGAGTTGAGGCTCAGGAGGCCCCAGGCCTTGGTTTGGTGCTGCTGAACACGAGGTCGGTTGTTAATAAGTCATCTACCCTCCGGGAGTTAATCCTGGAGTGGGACGCCAACCTTGTGTGTATTACAGAGACCCACCTGGACAATGAATCGGGCCCTATTCTGTCCGACCTTGTTCAAGCTGGGTTCTCTGTGCAGCATAAGCCTCGGCTGGAGGGACGGCGGGTGTGTGTGTGGTGGCAGTGTAACCATTGTTGGATTTGGCTGAGGACAGATTAGGGGTGCTGCTGGTGTACCATGCACCCCACTGCCCGGTGGCATCCCTACATGCTCTTGCTGATCTGGTGTCAGATGTGATCCTCTGGACCCCTAGATTAGTGGTCCTGTGGGATTTTAACATTCATGCTGACACCGATCTTGGAGGAGCAAGGCATGAGTTCATGGCCTCCATGACAACCATGGGCCTGTCCCAAGTCATCTGTGGCCCCACACATGAGGAGGGACATACACTATCTAGTGTTTTCTGTATCAGCCTAGAGGCGGGGGGTCAGTTAGTAGGAGTTAGGGGGGTGAAGCCTGTGTCATGGTCTGACCATTACCTCCTTAAGTCGTGCATCCTGGTGCATGTCAGCCCCCAACAAGGTGCAGGACCTATTACATAGGTCTGCCCCCGAAGACTTATGTACCCAGATCTGTTCTGGAATGCTCTGAGGGAGTTTTCCCTGGATCTTGACACCTGCTCTGTCGATGATCTCGTAGCCTTCTGGAACACCTTGTTCACGGAGACCATTAACAGAGTGACTCCCAGGTGTCTGCTGCCCTCCCAAGTCTCCTGCAGGTCTCCTTGGTTTACTGAGGGCCTGCAGTGTTTGAAGCAGGAGAGTAGGCGGTTAGAGCAATGGTGGCGCCAGACTCGCGATGAGTATGATCGATCGCAGCATAAGAGTAGTTTAAAGGCCTATGCTGTGGCGGTGCAGGCAGCAAAGAAGCAGTGATTTGCTGCCCTCATTGCATCTGTAAAGTCACATCCAGCGGAGCTTTTCTGGGTGGTGAAAGGCTTGGTCAGTCCTGCCTGTCTCCGCCTGGACCTGGAGCAATTCAGTGACTGCTGTGACCGGTTTATTGAGTACTTTGTAGATAAGATCACTCGCATCTGCCACGATTTCGGTTCAGCTGTTATTGCAGAGGATCATCTTGGGGGCTATGGATGTCCTGTCCTATCCTGTCCTGTTTTGTGGGATCGGTTTCAGGTGGTGTCACCTGTCGATGTGGAGGCCTTGTTGGCAACTGTTTGTGGCACTACTTGTGAACAAGATCCATGCCTGTCCTGGTTGATGAAAGCCAGCCAGGAAACATTATGGCCATTGCTGACTGGTCTGGTTAGTGCCTCTCTTCAGGAGGGCACGGTGCCTGATTGCCTGAAAGAGGCTGTGGTTAGGCTCCTGCTCAAGAAACCATCTCTTGATGCTGATGCTCCTGTCAGTTATCGGCCAGTCTTTAACCTCCCTTTTTTAGGGAAGGTTATTGAACGGGCTGTGGCCCAGCAGCTCCAGGAACATCTGGACTGCACCGGTTTCCTTGACCCCTCTCAGTCTGGTTTTCGGCCTGGGTATGGTACAGAGACTGCACTGGTGACCTTGGTTGACAATCTCTGTCTGGCATTGGACCAGGGTCATCAGACCTTACTGGTTCTGCTAGACCTTTTGGCTGCATTCGACACAGTCAACCATGAGGTGCCGGTGACTCACCTGCGGGACTGTGCCGGGATTGATGGAATGGTCTTGGACTGGTTTTGTTCATTCCTGGCCAGAAGAACTCACCAGTGGTCTTGGGGGAGTGTACGTCTTCTCCCTGGGACCTTATGTGTGGAGTCCCACAGGGTGCCATTTTGTCCCCCCTCTTGTTTAACATCTATATGCAGCCATTAGGGGAGATCGTGAGGGGGTTTCAGGGCATGCAGTGTCATCAGTATGCTGATGACACTCAGCTCTACCTCTCCTTTTCCAT
>QEPC01003143.1:5845967-5862436 GCA_003113815.1 Sphenodon punctatus | reverse complement strand
AAAAAAAAAAAAAAAAAAAAGATCCACAACCTCCCTAACCAAGCATATTTGAGTGCCTAAAAGGTTTTGTGACAACCCGTTTCCACAGCTTAAGTATTAAGGTCATTTCTTCCGGGTATAAATTTACTGTATCTCAGCAGTTTCCAGAGGATTAATTTTAAATCCCGTTTCTTTCGGTCGAAAGTCTGAAGCACTTGAATGAATAAAATTACACGACAGTGACATTAATTCATTATTAACATTTAGCTTACTGCTGTAAGCACTGCCCTTTCTCAAAACCCATTTCCTCCCTCCCCAATCACACATCGCTTTGGGCCTTAAAATGAGCGTTATAATTTTCTTTGCAAAATAAACACAAATTAGATGGGAGCAAGGACTTGGCTTTTCTGTTCATCCTTTAATGTGCCCAGCGCTCTTTGCAGATTAGCAACAATTTCAGAGGCTGTCAATTTGGGGGGGGGGATGCAAAGCTGTGAAATCTAGAAATTGTCAAAATGACAATTGGTCAAAAAGTGTTGCAAAATGACTGGAAAACATTTTAACTTTCCTCCCCCACCCTAATTCACAATGAACCTGTACACCTCTGTGACACAGAGACCCCTTTCTGTCAGTGCTTTGGAGATGTCATGTTACACCTCATCATAGCCAAGATTCATGTTAAACTTTCTCAGATTTAGCATTGTCAGAGTCTAGCTAGATGGTAGAGACAGGGGCTGAGGGGCATCCAGGGCATGGGCGTATGTGTGGGTGACGGGGTTCAGGGTCAGGGCTGGGAGGCCGAGGCACGACAGGAGGCAAAGACACAGACTATGCTGGTGGAGAAGAACAAGACAACAAGAAGACTAGGACTGGAGACAAGGCTATGGGGGGCAGGGGAAGCAAGGCACAAGGAACAAGATACAGACCGGTGAAGGTAGTAAGCAAAGGCTGTGGACAAGACAAGACAGGGAGCAAGAGCTGGGAACAAGAGCACAAACTGAGATCAAGCAGGGGCCAGAACATAAGTGGGCAGTGTGAGCAGAAACAAGACAAGTTCAGGAGTGAGACAAGGAGTCCAGCCAGATGGGTCCAGATTCATGCAAATGAATGGTCCAAATGTATCCTGGGACGTAACTGGGGAGGGAAAGGGGCAATTTTCAGCGCTCCCGAACAATAAATAATTCATTTCCCTGGGGCTGCACATCACTTTGGCCTAGCCCCCTTTGAGGGGTATAAAAGTGGGAGGCTGCAGAGCTAAGGCTGTTTGGTAAGAGTGGCAGAAGGAATGGGAATTCCTAGGGATGCAGACTATAGCTGGGGAGCTGACCAAGGTCCTGAAATCTGAAGCCCTCAGGGAAGACAGACTCTCTAGAAGCTCATAGAGAAGTAGACTACAGACAGGGAGCTGGCCCAGGTACTGAAAGCAGAGGACCTTTTGGAAGCAAGAGGGCAGAGGGGCTAGTGTGAAGCCAGCCTTTCAAAAGGAGTGCTGGCAACCTGGGGAAGGGCTCCCGTTGACTCTACATGAAGGCTGTGCATAGAATAATGGATGATTGACTCAATGCTTTCCTGATCTGGTGTCTCTAGGGCTTACGTTCGTCCTGCAAAGACATACTCCAGTTGGATGGGCTGTTCATTACACGGACTATCATTGCCAGATACCAAAGAAACGCAACAGGAAGTGTTCCAGCAATAACACTGAATGGGTGCTCACTTCTGACCCGGGAACAGCTTGACAGCTCTACCAAATGTCTCATTTCCCTCCCTGCTGTTCTCACCTCCTTGACTTAGGCAGATGACCCTCTAAGTTAATGTCTTTTCTCCAGTCTCCAGAAACCAATGATGTGTTGCAAATTGTCCTATAATCAGTTTTGGATCTGGGCTGTTGGGAAGCAGGATGGGTGCACAGAGCATCGCTGCGGTGAACCAGGTCAATCTTGGCCAGAAACTGATGCTAAATCAAACAAAATGCAGCTTCGTTAGCAGTGAGGTCATGATTTTTACACACAGAGAGTAGAAGGGCTACCGTCAAAGAAGTCCTGGACTGGCAAACACTTAGAGGTTACAGTAGGGGTGGAGGGGTGTGCATGTTGTTTTCGTTATTACAATAATGATAACGAAAGTTGTCATTTTCGTTATTGCAATAACGAAAACGACAACCAAGAATAACAATACTGATAACAATAATGATAATGAAACCGGTAACGATAACGAAAATGATAATGAAAATGACAATGTTATGGTTGTCATTATTAATGCTATGGCAGTTGGGTTTTGGAGGGGAAATGTGGAAAGGGGAGGAGGGAGCAGACATTCAGAGCCCTAAACAAGGTTGAACTCTTGAACTGTTCCTGCACTGCCTGTATTGGGAGGGGTGAGCAGCTCAGCAGTATCTGATGGATGTATTGCTGGCCAATGAGCAGCATAAGCAGGGCCCAGAAGTCTCATGGCACTCACAACCAATCAGGGGGGCTCTAGGGGAGGGCACTGCAACCCTTTATAATGGGAGGGCCAGGCTTTTTTTCTCCGTTCTGTGAGAGCTCTGCTTGTCAGGTTGTGTTTACAGAACTGTGGTGCTTGCACATAAAAAATCCTCCCTAGCCCTCATTGTATTACCAATACCTTTCCTTCCTCCTACCCTACATTTTACCTTCTCCCTTTCCGTGTCCTTCTCCCCCCTGTACATTATATATAGATAGGTAGTATAGTTTAGATATAGATTATAGACATATAGATTAGATTACAAGTTATATAGATAATTGATTAAATAATAGTTTTCCTTTTCCCTTCCCCTGCCTCCCTTAGATTTAGATAGATATTAGTTGCGCACGGGAATCAATACCGGCACCAAAAATAAAATCTTCGTTTGAAACTGTAACAATAACGATACCAGTAACGAACATGATACCAGTAACAAAAACAATAGTGAAAATGACATTGTCATTAATAACAATAATGAAACTGACATTTTTGAACAACAAAATGAAAATGCAAAATGAATACAACATGGGGGCCTGGTGCACAGGAGGTGGAGGCGGAGGCTAGGGGTTACATTCTCAGCTGATGCA
Organism: Sphenodon punctatus; assembly: GCA_003113815.1. Classification (NCBI taxonomy): domain Eukaryota; kingdom Metazoa; phylum Chordata; class Lepidosauria; order Sphenodontia; family Sphenodontidae; genus Sphenodon; species Sphenodon punctatus. The sequence goes on along the minus strand of QEPC01003143.1, from coordinate 5,859,389 downwards.
CTTTGGACAAAGCAGGAAAATAAAATATGCAGATTTTCACCAGCTGAGGATGTGGCACTTTCCGTCGGGTTTTTTGAAACCCATGTCCAGACAAGCAACTTGCATTCTGGCTTTCGTTAGCCTCTTTGCCCCATCAGGATCTGACCAGGCTGGCAACCTCCATAGGCCACAGGTTTTTTATACCATGTTTTGTAGCCCTTTCTCTGGTTTTGTTACTGTTTTTCTGTGGGCAGAGTATGGAGTATGCACATGGCACAGATTTGGCTGCCTTGTCATGCCAGCTGTACTCCAGGGAGACCCTCACAGTGCATACCACAAATTTAAACTTTACATTTTTACCATTTAGTGGTAGAGCTGAAATAACGATTCACAGTGAATGCTGGTTTTGCTTGCTGGATTTTTGTCACATCCATTTGTTCCCATTTGGAACTGGTTGGTACTTCATGCCGGCATCTTCGGCATTCATGAGTCATCAACAAGCAATTTCATAGTTGTGGAGGTTATTTTTGTCAAAAGTGTCTACAATATATAACAAAGCGTGTTCACTGATCTGTTCATCAGGGTTTCCGTCAGCTCAGTTTACATAGATTCCCAAATCCCGGCCTAGATCAATGTTTTTTCAAAGCTTGGTTTTCCAGCTTTGTATGGAATGTGCATAGAGTTGACTCTGGTCAACACATCTATTTATTTATCTTTTTGTTTGTTTTGAGACATTCATCACTGCTATTTCTTGTTCAATGCTGCAAAAATGTTAATGCATCTTTTTGGGTACTTTGCATAGCAATGACCCTGACTGACTTTGGTCTGGGTGAAGCATCTGGTAGGTTCTGGAGTCTTGGTCCCTCCCAATGTAGTGGTCACTCCCGCGATCCCCGGAGCAGAGAAATCTAACTGCCAAGACTCTTATGTTATGATGACCTCCAAACAAACGAGATAAAGCCTTTTAGGTGATGGGGTGAGAATGGGACCAACTTGACAGATGAGCTGTTGACCGTATCTGTACGGGAGCTCAACTGCCATTTGTGGACTGTGTCCAAAGAGGAGATCAACCACTTGAAGCAGTGCTGGCTGCTTCAGAAACAACCCCCATGTTCTGAGTTGAGGAGAAATGTACTGAGAGGCATCAAGCAGGAAGCAGAATGGGTTGGGCAAAGGAAAGCTTTAAAATGGGGATGAGGGTGAAGCGTTTTCATCTTGGTCAGCTAACAACAATCCACCCTCTGGCCTTGGTGGTGACCCCTTTGAATTTGCATTAAAAGCATTCCTACTTCCCTTTCCCTAAACTCTGAGGAAAGATGCTTACATGTCAGGCAGAGGTGCTGAGTGGATTAGATAACGTGAACTCTGAGCACTGGGCATTATGTAAGTACTAATAACTTGCTTACGCTAATTAGCCCAGTTGCCAAGTTACGGTGTTAAAAGCCATTCCGACATATATATGCATGCTGCCAAATTGAACTCAAAGATGTAATACAATTAAAACACTTACTACAGAGCAGAGAGGACAGAAAACAGAACTACAATGGCACTTTCCGCCACACACCACCATTTCTTAAGAGGAAATGATGGCAGCAGACACATGAAGTGGCACTCAGTGCAAATTAGCTTTAGAAAAATGCTAGCCTTTGAAACCACTAACCCAGACAGGAGAGGTCCATTAATGGCAATTGAAGACCTAGAAGCAAACTGACTGGGGGAAGCTGGAACTTTATATATACCTTGATTTCAAACAAAGGAGATAAAGTCTTTTAGGTGGGGTGAGAATGGGACCAACTTGACAGATGAGATGTTGACCATGTCTGTACGGGAGCTCAACTGCCATGCAACATGCTTGATTACTATTTTGCAGAGAAAATTGCTCGGATTCGCCACAACTTCGACACCACACTTATTGCAGTGGGTGAACCAGAGGTTGTGGAAGTCCCGCCCTGTCCGGTTTCGTGGGATTAATTTCAGTTGGTGTTGTCCGCCGGGGCGGGGGATGTTCTTGGGGCTGTTAGGGCCACCTTTTGTCAACTTGACCCGTGCCCGTCCTGGCTGGTTAAGGTCAGCCAGGAGATGGTGGAGCCTTTGCTGGTGGGGGTGATCAATGCCTCCCTTCGGAAGGGCAGAGTGCTGGGCTGCCTCAAAGAGGCGGTGGTGCAGCCTCTGCTAAAAAAAAACCTATCACTTGACATTGATTCCCTCACCAGTTATCAGTCGGTCTCTAAACCTTCCCTTTTTAGGGAAGGTTATTGAGCGGGTAGTGGACCAGCAGCTGCAGGGGCATCTAGACCGCACTGGTTATCTGGAACCCTTTCAGTCTGGTTTTCGTCTGGGCTATGGCACGGAGACTGCACTTATGGCCTTGGTTGACAACCTTTGCAGTGAATTAGATCAGGGTCGTTTGATCCTGCTAATTTTGATACCATTGACCATGAGATGTTGGTGACTTGCTTGCAGGATTGAGCTGGAGTGGGCGGGATCGTCCTTGACTGGTTCCGCTCTTTCCTGGCTGGGAGAACTCAGCGTGTGGTGCTTGGGGATTGTTCTTCAACTCCACGGGACTTCACCTGTGGTGTCTGGCAAGGTTCTATTCTGTGCCCTCTCCTGTTCAACATGTATACGCAGCCACTTGGTGAGGTCGTGAGACGGTATGGGGTGTGGTGTCATCAATATGCTGATGACACCCAACTCTACCTCTCATTTTCATCTGACCCAGACCTGGCAGTCTTGGTGCTTACCCGATGTCTGGCAGCTGTTGGGGATTGGATGAGGGTGATCCAACTGAAGCTGAATCCCGACAAGACGGAGATGATGGTGGTGGGAAGGGCAGTGGATGTGGTGGTTCCCATCATTGATGAGGTTCGCCCCCTGCTGGTATCCCAGGTCCTTAGTCTGGGTGTGCTCTTCGATTCGCAGCTCCGCCTAGTTCTCCAGGCGGGGGCTGTGTTGAGGAGTGCGTTTCGCCAATTACATCTGTTGCGATGGCTTTGGCTATATTCTTCAGAGAGTGACCTGGCCCCATCATCAATGCTCAAGATTGGACTATTGCAATGCACTCTACGTGAGGTTACCTACAGTTACAGTCCGGAGACTGCAGCTGGTGCAGAATGCTGAGACCCGTCTCCTTACAGGGACGGGTTGTCATGGGCATATTACACCAGTGCTCCGGGCTCTGCACTGGCTGCCTATAGTTTTCCGGGCCCGATTCAAGGTATTGGTTTTGATCTATAAAGCCCTATATGGCCTTGGCCCAACCTACCTGCAGGATCGCCTCGCTCTCCACACTCTGGAGTGGCCTCTGAAGTCTGCTGGGGGCACCCTTATTGAGGTCCCCCGTGTGGCCTGGGGGGGGCACTATGGAGAGAGCGTTCTTGGTGGCTGCACCTACGCTGTGGAACTCCCTCCCGGTGGGGGCCCCGGATCTCCCCTCCATCCATCGTATCTGTAAAACCTGGCAGTTCCACTTGGCTTTTGATGAGGAAGATGGGGTGTAGGGTGGGATGGGGGGAGGGGCGGTTTGGTTTGGTGCCTCTCTTTTTATCGTACTTTATGATTTTATTGTTTTTATGTGTTTTAATATTGTAAGCTGCCCTGGGCTGCACTAAATTATTTTATAAATAAATAAATAATTTTCATACACTCTCTCTAAAGCATCTGGTGATTGCCACTGATGAAAACAGGATAGCAGAATAGATGTACCATTGATCTGACTGACATGGTAGCTCTGATGTTCTGAAAATGTAGTGTCAAGGTGACACCTTCCAAGCTAAGGCATCCAAACGGCCTTAGCTCTGCCCCTGTAAAAGTTGCCATCAATCCATCTTCATTCATTGCATGCTGCATGCATTGCAAACGTGCTCCTATTAGCACTGATATTTCCATTTGTTCTATCCATCTAGGCTTTCATAAGGTTGATTATCATCACAATAACCAAGTACCATGATGCTTTATAGCAATCCTTTCCTCTTTTCCTATCAGTGGTCCAACTGCATGATCTGGCCAAATGATGTTTAGACACCGAGATAAACCTCTTGTGCCTGATGGCACATAGATAATTGGTAGCTCTAGGGAATTCCAAAATGCCGGGGCTCATTGGATATCATAGACCAAGGCCGCTTTTAGACAAGACACATTTGCGCATGATTATTAAAAAATGCGCTTGTTTTAATGCTCGTTTAAACACCTAAACCGTTTTAAATGAGTATTTGCCGTGAACGTGTAAAAGCCCAAACCATTTTGAATGTGGTTTTTAAATAATGCGCATTTTTAAAAACCGGTTTTGGCACATTTACAAAACCACATTAAAAGTGTCTCGTCTAAAAGCGCCCTAAGCTCTCGGGGGCTGTAATTGTGTGACAAATTCAAACATTAACGACCTTTGGGGTTTTATTCCACTTTTCCTTTCCATAGTTCCCTCACAGAAACAACGAAAAGAAAAGTTAGGTTGTGTGAACTGTGTTTAAGACGCTCCTGCCTCATATGATGGTGCGGGTGAGTATGTTGTAACAGGGGCAGATTGGGCCATCTGGAGACCGGGACAATTCCTGGTGGGCCGCTGGCCCCTGGGCCGGTCTGGAGTTACAACCCGCATGGAGCAAGTGCCTCTCTCATTGCAGGCTCCCCCCCACCACAAGCTGGCATGCCCCATCCTGGCCTCACTCACATCCCCCTGCCCTCAGCAACTGGGACCCCTTAGTACCCATCCCCAACCCCCAGCCCTTCAATGCCCCCCCCTGTGCTTTATGACTTTCTGCTGCCCCTCAGCACCCCTCTCCCAGAGCCTCAGCACCCCCTTCTCCAGCACCCCCACCCTCTGTGGTCCATGATTGAAGTTGGGGATGGGGGTGCATAACAGGTGGGCTCTGGATGGGAAAAGGAGAGGAGGGTCCAGATCATGAATATTTACCATGGATCTGTCTCCTTTCCTTGTGCACGTGCCCTCATTTAGGCTTCCTTCTCCTGTAAGCAGGAAGTGGATCCAAGGGCCAGATCTAGAAAGTAGATCCAGGAGCCAAATAAAAGCTATTCATAGGCTGCCCATTAGTGACAAATACACACACTGTTGAGAGCCTACAGAACAGACTCTGGTTCGACAAAAATCTGGGATGGAAACAGGGAAAGACAACCACTGCTTTTGGGCTGGTCCCTCCACCCCCCAATCACTAAAATTTGGGGGGCTCAACTCACAAAGGCGAAGATATGAACCACAAAAAATGATTGGAATGGTCCAAAATTGACCACTACCAATTAACGTCAAAATCATTATAACTTTAGATCGCTGTAAAGGACCTGCTTCAAATTCTGCATATATGACCCTTCCAGTAAATAGAACACGATTGGTGACATGGACCACTTTCATAATATTTTCCATGGCCCTTTTTAAGTTTCCAATCCACCCCTGTGGGGTAGCTTTGTGCCTCCTGATACATCTGATCTGACTCTAAAATTTCCCTTCCCCTAAGATCAGGGACCCAAGTTCACTCTGTTTTCCCCAATGGGGAAAACGCAGTGAACATGGGTCCCCGTCCAAGACTCAGTGGTACCCACAATGATGTGCAATGTTGTATTTTATGTGGTCCCCTTGTCTTGAACTCCCATATCCCAAGCCCCCTTTGCAGTTCCTGGATCTTGACTCTGGATCCAGTCCCTGCCCTCAATCATTGAAGTGAGTGAGCTCAGGGGAAGGGAGTGGAGATGAGGGAAGAAGGAGAGGTGGGTGGAATTATGGCAGAAATTCACTATCTGGGCCCCCTTCTTTCTTCCTTCATCCTGAGCACACACCTGAAACACTCCCGTCCTCAACTTCTTTGCAGCCCTGATCGTGCTAATTTTTCAAAATGGCCGCTGGGAAGGAAAAGCTTCCCCATCCCTGTCTTAATGGATGAAACTTTAATCTGAATATTGTGTCTGTACATACCCTGGATCATACAGAGTGAGTCATTTTAATATGTATTCCTAGCCAATCTGGTCTGAAACCTTGACCTGGCAGCTGTCAGTTCTGTGCTGTGGCCTGGTCTGGACATGGATTGGGCTTCTGTGCCATTATGTACAGTATTCTAATCTTTTTTAAAGAGCTTGACCTACTATAATTGTCCTATCTCATGGAACCAAGAGGGGTGGGTGGGTGGGTGGAATCAGTTACAGGACTGGGCCTCCAAGGGGTGAGTACTTGCAAGATCAGGACCCCCAGAACCCAGGTCCCTCACCAGGGAATTAGCTTCACCAGCACTTATTCCAGACCAGGGTTAAGTCCCTCTTACACTCAAGTCCACAGAGCCATGTTTGGTTCAAAACCCGAGTTCAGGTTAGATGGTTTGGTTCAGCCGAGTTCGGTTTGGCCGAACTTGGCCAAACAGTCAAAAATAGCAAAACCAAAACCTAATTTTCAGCCCTGAAAAGATGTTTTTCCTGCCTCTGAACTCATCCGAACTCCTCCAAACTGTTCAGTCGTTTGAGAGTTCGGTTCGGACGTTCGGTTCGGATGTCCAAATAGACCGAGTTCGGTCCAAACTCCGAACATCCGAACCGCGTTCGCCCATCCCTACTGCTTTTGTGCTTTGGGCTGACTTAACCATGCCCTACTACTAATTTCTATAGCGTTACTACGTGTACGCAGTGCTTTACAGTCATAGATATTTGAAGACAAGGTCCTGTGGGCTTACTATCGAAGATGGAAAAGCGTAAGGAGAACACAGGGACAGACAAACACACATTCCCCTTTTACAGAGGGGGAACTGAGCCTGAGAGGTTGTGACTTGCCCAAAGCTACCCAGTGAGTTCACTGCAAGGGCAGGATTCAAACCCTGGCTTTTCAGGTCTGAGTCCAGAACCTTAGCCACTACGCTATACTGGCCCTTTTAGCCTTACCCTGTCCAGTTGGCCTCCATTAAGCCTATTAGAAGTTCTTAACCCAGCTTCCTTATGTATCTCTTAAAGGGACTGGCAACCACGAAAGCGGGAGTGAGGCCAGCACTCTGCCCCACGCACTCTGAACATTTCCTGCTTGTGCTGTTTGTAAAAAGACCCGTCAAAAGATCAGTTTTCAGAGTGGTGACCGGTTCTGTCCCTGCCCAGTCTTAAAACTCCCTTCCTGTCAGGGTTGCTGCCTCTTGGGGGGGGACTGCTGTGAGCCGTGGCCGTGATGCTTTCATAAGTAAGCCCCACCTTCCCACTCTAGAGACCCTGACCCCCTTGCCCTTATGGGGGTCATAACTGGGACATGAGCCTGGGCTTACCACAGGATTGCCGTGCCACTGTCCCCACCCCTCTCAAATCTTGCAGCCTCACTGACAAGAGAAGTGTTCCCATTCTGAAGGGAAATACTGACATTTCGAGAGTGCTTGTTGTGAGTGTCCATCAGTGCTTCCTCAGTTTCTGGTGATCCACCATTTTTTCATCACGTTCTGGGGCTCTTTTTTGGGTCAATTTCTGGGAATTTTCCAGCAGTTTTACAACACTTTTTTGGCAATTTCTAGCCATTCCCCGGTGCTTAGCTGGCATGTTTTCACCTCCTCAGCATGCATACCACACACGGGGCTTAGGAACGGCTCCCGGCAGCCGCATTCGCTGTGTGGAAAATATCAGGAAACTGCTAAAACAGCGGGAAAGCCAGTAAGTCTCCGAGTTGCGCGAATCACCGCGAATGCCCTGCTTCCAACAGAAACAGCACTCACCAAGATTTTTCGTTGTAGGTCTCTGTGGTAAGGGGATGGTAATGGGTGTTGTGGGTAGATCACAGTGGAGAAAATCCTCGTGGTGGGGATAACTCTGCCAAGAAGATCACAAGCCCATGCCAGGATAATACAGAGATGCAGGTGCAGTTCTTCTCGGTGAGCCCTGCTGGACCTCTAGGGACCTTGTTGGATGGAACTATATGGGAATGATTTCCCTTCTGGCTCCAGGAGCTGAGCTTGCCCTTGCGACTAACGCACCCCATGATGAAGCAGGAGGTAGTGGTCCCTTTAAGGGGGCCTGCTTTTCACCGTGGGTCTGCTTTCTTCTGGGGCTATAAAAGCCGCAGTGCCTATAATTCAGGGAGTCTGCATCGGACCGCCAAGCTGGAAGGGCCTGAGGCTGAGCTCTGCTTGGAGCTGTCCAGGGTGCTGACGCCGTGGGGGAGAGAACATTGAGACGTAGCATTGGGAAGCTGGATAAGAGACAGGGCTGGGACCTTGCAAGAGACTCATCCCCATATAAAGCTGAGAGGCCACTGAGGGGATTGCCACGTTGAGAGAGAAAGGATCATTTCCACGTCAAAATCATTAAGGAGTGTTGGAACTGCATTTGCTTGGTTTGGTGCAGGGTTCAATAAACCAACACTGGCAGCTCAAGTACAGTGTGGTGTGGATAACGGGGGGGCAGGGGGTCTGCATCCAGAAGAGACTTACCCCAGCAGGCCACACTGTGATAGGTGGCCGCAACCTTTTGTTATGCAGCAATGGCCGGATGCTGCATGACTCCCCATTGCCAAAGCGGGTTACTGGTTTTGTGCCTTCCGGAGTGGTAAAAAGAGAGTCAGCATTCGCATCGCCTTAGCGCGCAGGAGAGATCTGGGTATTGCCCGGCTGTGCAACAAGACCTTGTGCTGGTGTGTTTTGGGTCGCAACTGGTGTTACTTTCAGGATCACCGCCTTGGAAGTTTAAAGCTTTATTCAAAAGTTCACAATGTTCAAGTGCCACTGAAGTGCCATTGGCGTCCTTAACCTCCAGGCCTATGCTGTTCAGAGCTCCTCGGTGCTAAGATGGATCTCAGCCTGTATCATTGCATTGCTAGCCGCAGCTGAAATCTGCTCTGCACTTCCAAGTAGCATATTTCAGCCTCTTCTGACAGATCCTATGGGAGGCTGAAGGAACAGAGCTTTGAAAACTGGTCAGCCAAAATCGGTGAACCAATCTGGTGGATGAACATCTAAATGTGAATTCAGACTCCTTCCAGACATATGCAGTGAACTTCGTATTTGGTGTTTTGATTTTAAAAAGAAGCCAGATGCGTTTACCTATTGAAATGTACATCCTGCCCTTCCTCCTAAGACTCAGAGTGGGGTATAACATTAAAAAAACACCCATAGAAAATATTGGCCATTTTTACATAGTCAAAGGTGGGGAGGTCAGGGGGGATGGATGTTTGACCATGGTGGATGTAGGTGTGTGTGTGTCTCTTTACACGGACACACACCCACCTCCACTCACAGAGCCTCCTCTGGTTTTCCAGAGGGTTCTATGGGTGGAGATGGGTGCTGCGCAGGAGCGCGTACGTACCCCCACCCTCCCACTCGGTGTTCACATGGGCGAACACCGAGTGGACACCCATCCCACCACCCACCGCCAGCCGTTTACACGGATGTCCCCCTCAACACCCGCTAGAACACCGAGCGGGGGGGGGGCACATCTGTGTAAAAACAGCCATGTATATATATATAAAACCCCTAGGAATCCCCAAACCCTTATCCCTGCCTGCCAAACAAACGCTTAGCCAAAAAGAAAGGTCTTACATTGCTTCTGGAAAAGGCTCGGTCTCTGCCACAGTGTGACTGGGACTTTTTAAGGGGAGTCACTTATTTGGTGATATGACATTTTAATTTGTAGCTAAAACAGAGAGTTGGACTTTCTATTCACACATAGTATTTGCATTTTTGGGTAGCCCTTCAAGCACCCAAAGAATCTCTCTGACCAAAGTGGGTACTCACATATCCAATTTTTCGAGCATTCCTTTTCTTGGTTTGGTTAGTTCCTTTTTTGGGCCACTTTACTATCTTGGTTGTGTTGTTTCCAGCAATCGCACATGCAAAATAGTGCAAATATTGCTGAGATGACATCACTGAAATGACCCAAATGCCAAAATAACCAAACTGAAGGAGATATCCAAGGAGCGGTTATTACCCAAACAGCGAATTTCAGTTTAGGTAGTATAGATTCAATGGGTTTGCCCATTTTGGGGCCGTACTCATTTGAGGTCTGCATTTTATGGTGGAATGGCAGGGATTGGAAGAGACCTCAATGACCATCTAACACAGCAGTCTTCATCAAGGAGGATTCTCTACACCTAAATGTTTCTCCCAGTTGGTGATCTAGCTTCTTCTTCAAGACTTCCACTTCATAACTTCCATAAGCAACTTAATCTGCTGTGCAACTGGCCTTACAGCTTGTAAGTTTTCCCTAACATTTAAACTAAATTCTATCTTTTGGTAAGTTAAACCTGTTGCCTCTTGTCCTACCCTTAGTGGTACAGGAAACCAGTTGTTCTCCAGCACCTTTATGGCAGTCTTTCAAATATTTGAAAACTTTGTCTCGTGCAGAGCACCCAAAGAGACATGTTTGGGAAGACTACCATGCCTCAAGCACCCTTAAGTCACTATGGGTAGCCGGTATGGGCAGTGGCTCGTGTGCCTGCCAAATATTCCGCCTACTCCTCTTTGTAATTTAGGCCCTTTTCACACAGACGCTCTAACACTGATAAAATGGGTGTTACATTTTATTATACATATTGGAGGGCACCCATAGAGCACACCAACAGTTCTGCAACATGTATAATAAAATGTAACACCCATCAGTGTTGGAGTGTTTGTGTGAAAAGGGCCTTAGTAAGAAATTCAAGGTTTGTGCCGCTCTAGGGGAGAAATCCATCTATTTCTTAGGGATGTGTAAAGACTGTCTTGGGCAGCTTCACCCATTTTACCTCATGAACTGCGGAGGAGGGCTACCATGCCTTGGGTAGCCTTACTTCACTCTAGGAAGCTGAGCCACATGACGCAGGGCTGGACACCCACTCATGTGGCCGGTGCCTCGGTCTGCTCCGCTCCAGCTGTGGCAGCAGCTCCAACAGCAACAGGCCCGCCTGGCTTCCCCGTTTGCCCAGCTCCATGCACTTGCCCCACAGTGTGGCAGCTGCTCTTGCATGCCACGGGGCCACATTGGGATTGGGCTCTCGCTGTTCATGTGGAGACACCCTAACTCAGTCATCTTTAGCACGTTCCTTTCCTTGTGTGATTTGCGTTGCATAAATCACATCCTACGAAACCTGTGACAATAATCAATCAATCACAAGTTGCAGAATCACATACATTTACCTACATTAACAAAGGACCAGAATAGAAGTGGACAAAAACTGATGGCTACCAAAATGACTACTTTGCTATTTCTTCATCCATTCACTAAGCATCTTTACAAACTTTGCAAATTGAGTGTTCACTTACAGATTTGTTGAATATTTGGTTCACCCCGACAAACCATGCAAGCCTCAAGTTCATTTCAGAATAGCTGTCAGTGTAAATAAAATATAATACATAGATCCCACTTATGACATTGGCATTTTAGCTTGCAAAAGACCTTCAAAAAGCATCAAAAAGACTCACATTGTTGCACCTTTCCAATGCCCCAATGGAAGTATTGCATATGTCTATAATAGATATGCAGCGTGTAAATGCTATTGCATCCCTAACTTTTGCAATCCAGCAACAGGTCCCCCAACCACATCTTTTAGGATAGTCAGGTACCTGCAGTTACTCCATTCTCCATTGGCGACAATGGGGGAAATGCATTAATTAAACATGAGTCATAGTCCATTCTGAGCTCTCTCCCTGCAGCAATTCTAGTTTGTGTTTAATTTCTTGGCTTGCTTACCTCCATTTGTTCCATCTGGCACCATGTCACTCAAGTCCCAAGATCCAAAAAAATCTCAAGGACACAGGACTGACATTTAACCTCTGAGAGATGGAAACTGAAGCTACCATCGGCAGCTGTTTTGGTGCTTCTGTCAAGAAAACGATGGGCTCCGTTGTAGAACTGCCACAGCTCGTAAGCTCCGATGACAGGTAGAGTTAGCATACTCTGGTCTCAATTGGAAACCCGCAGTGGAGAATATTGCTTTTCACATTATTTGCTCAAGTGCATTTAGAAATGTCACAGCCAATTTTAACAGATGATTTTAATAGCAGCTATCATTCTCGGCAACAAAAACTCGAGACTGCCTATAGAGCAAAAATATTGTTAAACCAACATGAAATATTGGAATTCACAAATTTTAAGGACATTCATACTTGGAGAAATAATACCTTATTTACAGAACTGCTGAACCTTCCGTACCTGTCCGCATTTGAATACTTGAATTTCAGTCCATTTAATTGCTGAATCACATTCCATCCCTTAATACAGTTCCAAGTGATTCCAGGAATACATCACAGAACAAGAGGTAGGAACATGGCAGCTCAGGAGGAGCCACAGTGACTCTCGGGCACCTGTGCTGCTGCTCTTGACAGAAGTGGTTGCCTAGGGGGCATGTCCATGAGGTTTCCTCAGGAGCAAGAGAAGCTGAGTCACCATTGTTGTCAACTGAGTTTCATGGGGGCCATAAGAGCAAGGAGAGTGTTCCATATGCCACCACTGTTGAAACCCAAACCTGGCAGACCACCTGAAAGCCAGAGCTTTGATGCTAAGTGGGGGAGTTGGGGAGATTGGGAGAAGCCACAATAAACATACTGGGGACAATCCAGCAGCCTGCTTATGCCGACCCCAATGCGCGGCGTACAGCCAGAACGCTGTGAGGGGCAAAAGTGCAACCCCAGCCTGTGCTGTGTGCGTGGCACCGCGTGCGTGTCTGAGCGCGTGCATTCTGGCTGTGCACCGCACGTCAGGGTTGGCATAGGCAAGACACTTGTGGCTCTCATCAATATGAAAAAATTAGTATGTGGCTCTCAGGCTTGGGACCTTTGCCCATCCCTATCATAGAACCATAGAGCTGGAAGGGACTTGGAGGGTTATCAAGTCTAGCCCCCATGTTGGGTGCAGGATCTGCCATACTCAGATCATACAGCCTCTGCTAAAAATCTCCAAAGATGGAGAATCCACTGTCGCACCAGGTTCCCTCTTAGGTGGAGGTATGGCCCATGCCTCAGTTCAGCACAGAGACAGATAGACGGTTAGTGACACAATGATTATTAGCACCTAGGTGGTGCCTTGGAGAACCGATTTACATTGGTGCCCTCTCAGCCAACAAAGCAATTCATCTGTTCATAGCTTTTATACACTTTCAGAGTGAATTACTAGGGATGGGCGAATGCGGTTCGGAAGTTCGGAGTTCGGCCCGAACTCGGCCTGTTCAGACGACCAAACACGAACATGAACACGAACACAAACATACCGAGCAGAACCAAACACCGAATGGCGAAATGGCCGAACAGTTCGGTCAGTTCGGATCACGTTCGGGTGGCAAAAAAAGGTTCACTCACTGTAAGGTCAAACGTGACAGGGAGGGGTAGTACTAGTGAGAAGAAGACTTCCAGGCACCAGGGGTGGAGAGGCCTGCAAGAAATGAAACTATCTGCCTCCCCCCTTCCCAACACCTTCTGAGCTAGTCACTGGTCCTGAACAGCAGGCGTTGAGTAGGATTTTTAGATTGCTTTAAGTTTCATTTCAATTTTGTACTGAAATGAAACTTAAACC
>QEPC01003143.1:5825467-5840983 GCA_003113815.1 Sphenodon punctatus | reverse complement strand
GGGGCCGGGCGCAGCAGCTGCTGGCTGGGACTGGGCTAGAGTGGATGGGAGGGGGAACAGCCATAGAGGTCGTTGTGGGGCGGGGGAGATATGGTTGTGGGGGGCAAATGATTGGGGTGGCCCGGGGGCCGAGGTGTTTGGTGCCTGTCCCCAGGGCCAGGCCCCCCTCAGATGGGGGAATGGATCAAGGTCTAAGGTCCCTTGGGCCGGTGCTGCTGTTGAATGCGAGATTTGTAGTCAATAAAACATCAGTGATCTGGGATATGATGGTGGATCAGGCTGCAGACCTCGCGTGTTTCACAGAGACCTGGCTTGATGAAGAGGCAGGCCCGATTTTGGCGGATCTTGTTCCAGTGGGGTACTCCGTGCAACACCAGCCCCGGCTTGGGGAACGGGGGGGATGGGGTGGTGTAGCTATGGTTTTTAAGGAATCTTCTACTGCTAGGAGGTATCCGGCTGTGACGAAGGGAGCATTTCGCCAGTTACACCTGGTGCGTAGGCTTAGGCCGTATGTCTCAGACTCGGATCTGGGTCATCCATGCTTTTATTACCTCAAGACTGGATTACTGCAACGTGCTCTACGTGGGGCTACCCTTGGTGTTGGTTTGGAGGTTCAAGCTGGTGCAGAATGCGGTGCCCTGTCTCTTGACGGGGACGGGCCGACGCGAGCATATCACACTGGTGTTTCACTTTTTGTACTGGCTGCCGCTAGGCTTCCGGGCCCAATCCAAGGTGTTGGTGTTAACCTTTAAAGCCCTAAACGGCTTGGACCCCACCTATCTGCAGGACCGCCTCACCCTCCAGGTCCTGGAGTGGCCCCTGGGTTGGCTGGGGGCGCCCCCCTCGGGGTTCCCCGGGTGTCCACGATGAGGGCGTTCTCTGTGGCTGCGCCGCGGCTGTGGAACTCCCTCCTGTTGGAGATCCACTTGGCTGCCGGCCTCCCCTCTTTCCGCAGATGTAAGACCTGGTTGTTCCGCCAGGCCTTTCCAGAGGGAGATGGGGTGTGTGGGTTGGGTTAGGGGGGGATAGGGTTTTATATTGTTTTTTTTAATTGACTCATTATTGTTTATTTTAATGTTTTAAAATGTTTTTAATATGCTGTGAGCCACCCCGAGATGCCTGAGGCAGGAGGGGGCGCCGTATACATTTTAATATAAATAAATAAGTTAATCCCAGGGATCGAGGCCCTTCACCTTGTGTTTGAGTTGGCCAGGGACGGTATTGGGGTGCTGCTGGTGTACAGTGCTCCTTCCTGCCTGGCAGCATGCCTCTCCGCTCTAGCAGAGCTGGGGTTGGGGTTGTACTCCCTGAGGATGCTGGCCTTGGTGGGGCAGAGCGTGAATTCATGGCCGCCATGGCAACCATCGGCCTGTCCCAGATGGTTGGTGTCCCCACACACGAGTGGGGGAGGGACATATGCTCGACCTGGTGTTCTGCTCCAGTCTTGAGGCAGGTGATCCAGTAGTGGGGCAAGTGAGTTCTATGCCTTTGTCATGGACAGATCATTACCTCCTACAGACCAGGCTCCTTGCACATGGCAACTCCCAGAAAGAGATGGGACATATTAGGTTGGTCTGCCCCCGGAGGCTGATGGAACTGCACCGGTGCCAGGAAGCCGTGGGGGAGGTATCCTTAGACCTTCAAGACCCCTCAGTGTATGATCTCGTCCAGGCTTGGAACACCTTGCTGGTGGCGGTCACTGATTGGGTAGCTCCGAGACATCCGCTCCCGCTGCTTCGTCACCAGAGAGCCCTTTGGTTTACTGAGGGGTTGCGGTGGCTTAAGTGGGAAGGGTGGCAGTTAGAGCGCCGCTCTCATGCTGAATTTGATCGGCTGCAGCATCAGGCCCACTTGCGCCGGTGGTCCTATGCTGTGGTCGTGAGGATGGCAAAGAAGGAATTCTTTTCCGCCCTCATAGCCTCTGTAAATTTGCATTCAGTGGAGCTCTTCTGGGTGGTGAGGGGGCTGGTCAGTCCGGTCTCCCTCCACCTGGAGATGAAAGTTTCCCAAGCCTGCTGTGAGGAGTTTGTGAACTACTTCACAGATAAGATCACTCGAATCCAGCACGACTTCAGGGCTGGGATTGACGCAGAGGAAGAGGAACCAAGGGTAATTGATGCCCCATCTAGTCCACTTTTGTGGGATCAGTTTCAGGAAGTGACACCGGCCAGTGCTGAGGGGGCTCTGGGGTCTGTTAGGGCCACTTTTTGTGAATTAGATCCATGCCCATCCTGGCTGGTGAAAGCCTCCAGGGAGCTTTTGGGGCTGGGGCTGGTGATCAATAACGCCCTTGGGAGGGCAAGGTGCCAGACTGCCTCAAGGAGGCGGTGGTGCGGCCCCTGCTCAAAAAACCATCATTGGATGTTGGCTCGCTCGCTTGCTACTGACCCGTCTCTTACCTTCCCTTTTTAAGGAAGGTTATTGAATGGGTGGTGGTCCAGCAGCTCCAGGGACATCGGGATAACATCTGTTTTCTGGACGCTTTTCAATCAGATTTTCGTCCAGGATATGGCACTGAGACTGCGTTGGTGGCCTTGGTAGACGACCTCCGCTGAGAGATGGATTTAGGACATTCTACACTTTTGGTTCTATTAGATCTCTCAGCAGTGGACCATGGGTTGCTGTTGATATGGCTGCGGACCCTAGGGGGGTGGACAGGACTGTCTTAGGATGACTCCATTCATTCCTCTTGGGGAGGAGCCAGCAGGTGGTGCTGGGAGAAGAAACATCTGGCCCCCGGGATCTCACGTGTGGCGTACCTCAAGGCTCGATTCTGTCTCCGTTGTTATTTAACATCTACATGCAACCCCTGGGGGAGGTCGTGAGACGGTTTGGTGTGCATTGCCACCAGTACGCTGATGACACCCAGCTGTACCTCTCTTTTTCAACAAACCCAGGCCCGGCAGTCTCGGTGCTTTCCCAATGTTTGCTAGCAGTAAGCAATTGGGTGAGGCAGAGCAGACTGAAGCTGAATCCCGACAAGACGGAGGTGATGTTGGTGGGTCGGGTGGCAGAGGTGATGACCCCCTTCATGGAGGGGGTTCGCCCCCCACTGGCCCCACAGGTACGGAGCTTGGGGGTCCTGTTGGACCCTGGCCGCCACTTGGATCATCAGGTGGAGGCAGTGGCAAAGGGAGCCTTTCGCCAATTGCATCTTGTGCGTAGGATCCGGCCATATATCTCAAGCTCTGACCTGGCCACCCTCATCCATGCATTCCTCACGTCGAGGCTAGATTACTGCAACGCACTCTACATGGGGCTGCCCTTGATGATGACTCAGAAGCTGCAGCTGGTGCAGAATGTGGTGGCCCTCCTAATGGGGACGGGTCGCAGGGAGCACATCACACCAGTGCTCCAGGCTCTGCACTGGCTGCCTATAGCATTCCGGGCCAGATTCAAGGTGCTGGTTTTGACCTTTAAAGCCCTACATGGTCTCGGCCCTTCCTATCTGAGAGACCACCTCACTCCCCGGGCCCTGGAGTGACCTCTGTGGTCTGCTGGGGGCGCCTTCTTGGAGGTCCCCCGGGTGAACCGGGGGCCACGATGGAGAAAGCATCCTCGGTGGTCACACCGTGGCTGTGGAACTCCCTCCCAGAGGAAGCTCGCCTGGCCCCCAGTTTATTGTCCTTTCGTCGGGCCTGTAAGACCTGACTTTTTGTCCGGGCCTTTTGGGGGAGGGGGAAGTGAGGGTGGGTTTTCGTCAGTGGGTTTTACCTCACATCCACGTGGATGTAATTTATTCCTTGTCTCTCCCTGTGTCCCCACTCCTTGTCTCCCCCCTCCGTGTCTATCAGATTATAAGCCGTAGGCAGGGACCGCATCTATTTTATTGTTTTGTAAAGCGCCAAGTACACAGCTGGCGCTATACAAATGCCAATAATAATAATAATAATAATAATAATGATTAATTGTTTTAGTAACCCTTTTTATATTGGTTTTAATGTATGGTTTTTAAATGTTGTGAGCCGCCCTGAGCTGCCTTAGGACTGGAGGGAACGGGGTATAAGTTTTTTAAATAAATAAAATAAATAAATAAATACATACTCTGGTTTGATTGTGTAGCGAGCTGGCCCAGTCATAGGCACATGTCCCCACAAGATTAGTACCCAAACAGTCCAACCCTCTTCTTTTCAGGTCACTACGCACCATCAGAATCTCAGGGGCGGGAGTGCTCTCCTGCGGGGATCACCTACAAGTTTAACTCTGAGCTTGTTTAATCTTCTGGAATGTTGTAAGACCTTTTTATTTGGGCAGATGTTTGGCCGGCAGGGATAGGTTTGGGTGGGTTGGGGGAGGGTTGGGGGGTAGGGGACTTTTAGACATTTTTACTGACTGTAACTCACCCTGAGCCTTGTTGGGAAGGGTGGCATATAAATTTAAATAAAGAAAAATAAATGAATAAAGTAAAATAGTCAGCATCCATGCAAGAAGAGCAGGCAGAAAGGCATTTGCGGTTGCTGCCCCAGAATTGTGGATTTCCCTTCCCCTCGAGGTCCGTCAGAGCCCGAGCATCTTCTGGAGGCAACGTAAGACTTTTCTTTTTGGCCAAGCAACTGGCAGCTGGGTATAGAGGTCGGTCGATGGTGGTAGGGGTTGGGATGGGAATATAAAGGGCATTTTTACATGTTTTAAAGTCACCCTGATCCTTACGGGAAGGCACAGGATGTAAATTCAAATAAATAAATTATCCATTTAAATTAATTTGGGAATAATTTGAAATAATAGTAATTTTAAATACATTTGGGAATGTAACTTCTTACTGTTGGGGGCTGGAACAACAGGGAAGTGATTACCCACAGTGACCTGTTGGGTACTTCTCCCAAGAGAAAGTGATTGGCCCCTGTCGGAGACAGGATGCTGGGTTTGATGGACCATTGGTCTGACCCAGTATGGCACTACTTATAGAACGATGCTGATATTCCCAAACATGGATACGCCCCTTATCAGAGAGATCAGAGGTTTGTGAAATAGCGAAGGACTTACTATCATGAGTGAGGATAGTTAAAGAGAAAATGTGCAACGCTGCAGGGGGCTGGAGTAGATGAGGTATCGTCCAACCTTCCTCCTTTACAGCAAACCTGTGCCAGTCTCAGGGCCTGTAGCCAAGACGCTTTGCTTGGCAACTCCTCCCAGGGCCACCTTCAAACCCTAGAGCAGGACCTCCGTTTCAGGCCTCTCCCTGGTTGCTTACTCTTCCCGATGAGCTTTTATCAACGACTGGCCTGCCACACAGGCAGCCGCCCCTCTTTCACCTCAGCTGGGAGGTTTATCTGGCTAAGAGAGCTGAGCCCTTGTGGGACCAGCTCACCCTGCAATATCATGCAACTCCATGTAATAGGGTGGCCCGTGAGGTGAATGAAAGAAACCTTGTTCGGCCAGCCTCCTTACTCTGTCATTGCACTTGGTGACACCACGTTTCTGTCACAAAGGGTAGCTGAGCAGCAAACATCCCCCTCTCCCCATAAAAGTCTGTCCCTCCTGTCAGGGCCACCGGGACTCAAACCCAGGGCTGCCGGGTCCTAAGGTAATGTCCTTATCGAGCATGCTATCCAAGACCAGATCGGCAGGATGGACGCTGCGACCCTTGAACCTCCTGAGCTGTCATCTGTGATTAGGCAAGTCCAACCCCTGCTCTGATTGGTGGAAGGGCCCTATATACATTTTCACACTACCGACTAGTAGTAGCACTTATCATTTCTATAATGCTACTAGGCGTACACAGCATTTGACAGTCACAGGGTTTCTGAGACAGGTCCCTGCCCCAGTGAGCTTACAATCTGAGATGGACAAGGATGAGGAGAACACACACAGGGAAAGACGGACCCACACATTCCCATTTTACAGATGGGGAACTGAGGCTGAGACTTACCCAAGGCCACCCAGTGAGTTTATTGGCTAGCATGAGATTTGCACCCTTGTCTCCCAGGTCCAAGACCAGCACCTTAGCCACTACAACACACTAGCTCTTATTCACAACACACCCCCTCCGGCACATTGCCTTTGTTCTCCCTTGGGATTAGCATGGATGTCCAAGACCTTGCCTCATGTCCCAGCCTAGCCCTGTGGTTTCTGCCCCTCCGTTTCCTGCATCTCTGAACTGTCCACCCAGGTCAGACCTTGCTTTGGGAGGTGCTCCTCGGAGCGGAGGAGGGCTCTCCTGCAAACCAACTCCCCGACCTCTACTCCAGCCTGCACCTTGACACCGACAGTTTCCTGTTGCTAGCCCAGTCCAGACAACACTGGCTGAGGGACCCCAATCCTGGTAGCTGCCCATGGCCCAGCTCTGACTGAGAGGGAGACCTCTCTGTGAGAGATCCCTAGTTTCCACAGCCCTTGGGGATTATCCCCTCTCCTCTGGGAGCAACCTCTGGCACTCCCCAGGTCTCTTGAGGACTTCTGTCCTGAAATTTTCCGTCTCAGCCCTTTTCTTTCCCTGCCTCCCCTCTCAGGGGGGTAGGAAGGGACCCCCTGCTAATCCCTTGCAGAGACCCAGGCTGTACCATTACCCATCTCCACCTCCATGCGCACACACACACACACACACACACACACGCACAGACACACACATAGCTTAGAGATGAAACAGTTCGTTGCGGCAAAAACATCTTCATCAAAACCAGCTAATTGCAACTCTCCCGGCAATGAGGAAACGTACCCCTTTCCACAATTTATATATTTAGCTATTTAAAAATTATTACTTTTTCATTTTACTTTGTAGCTTTTCATGTTTGGTGTATGTGTGTATCCGCGTCAGAAAGCCGCAAATGGGCAGGAATCATTTCAAATGTGAAAATTTGGCAAAAAGGAAAATTCCCGTTGCTTCTTCAGCAGTAGCAGAGCTCTGAGGAAAGATACAGCAGGTCTACAGAGCTGGTATGATGTAGCACCAAAGGTGCTGGACTTGAACCTAGGAAACCAGGGTTCAAATCTCACCAATGAACTCACTGGGTGGCCATGGGTAAGTCACAACCTCTCTCAGCCTCAGTTCCCCGTCTGTAAAATGGAAATATATGTGTGTCTGTCTCTCTCTCTCTCTCTGTTATCCTTGTCCATCTTTGGTCCCTGCCCAGCAGGCTTACAAAGTGTGACTGTAAAGCACTGCGTAGGCCTAGTAGCACTGTAGAAATTATTAGTAGCAGAGCCAGCTCTTAGAATTTGCAGGCCCCACGGTGTAAATAAAATGTGGGGGCCCCCAGCCCCACCCTCCATAGCCTGGCCAGTGGCACTGCAGTCTGGTGTTTGCTAGGGATGGGGATTTCGGTTTCGGATAAAACCAAAACCACCTGAAAATGGCCATTTTGGATTAATAAAAAAATTCAGGGTTTTTTCGGTTTCGATACTATCGGATTTTTTGCACTGAATTTTTGTACCGGATTTTTAACATTGCAGTTTTTCCCCATTGAAAAAAACACAATGTTAAAAATCCGGTACAAAAATCAATGCAAAAGATCTGATAGCACCAAAACCTAAACCCACCCCGAAATTCATGAAAACCGTATCCGAAATTAACCGAAACCAAAATTTTGCCCAGAGTCCCATCCCTAGTGTTTGCTTACAAAAACAAAAAAGTGCCATAAGTTGCTACATGAACAGACAGGCTTGTACATGCAAGCGCTCTCTCTCTCTCTCTCTCTCTCTCACACACACACACACACGTGTCTCTGGCAGGAGGGGAGAGGATTCAGGGATCAGTGAGTCACTGCTCTTTAGGCTACTGGAAATGGCCCTCCCTGCAAACTGGCCATTTTCTTCTGGCCCTCTCCAACCATGGGACCCAAGCCACAATGGCCCCTACCGGCTCTCCTTAAGGCCAGCCCTACAGGTCTGCATTCAGTTTTGCTCCTGTAAAGAATCTGAGAAAGCTCAGTGAAACAATGCAATCTCTTTCTCTACTGGGAAGAAAACAATTTCTTTTCTTTTCTTTTTTAATTTATATCCCGCCCCTCCTGAAAACAGCTCAGGGCAGCTAACCATTTTAAAAGCATAAAAAATACAATAATTAAAATTTAAAGCAATCATACTAATATAAACAATTAAAACAGGGCTAGGACAAGGTAAAACAATAAATAAGGGTAAGACAGAGATAAAAACCCTAAACCCCCCCCCCCCTCCCCAAAGGCCTGGGTGAACACAGCCAGGTTTTACAAACTCGCTGGAATGTTAAAAGGCTTGGGGCCAGGTGAGCTTCCTCTGGGAGGGAATTCCAAAGTTGTGGCCCGGCCACCGAGAATGCTCTCTCCATTGTGGTCCCCCGCTTAACCCGGAGGACTTCCAAGAAGGCACCCCCGGCAGACCGAAGGAGCCGCTCTGGGGCGCGGAGGGCGAGGCGGTCCCACTCCCTGAGGTATGAGGGGCCCAGACCGTGAAGGGCCTTATAGATCATTACCAATACAATAGCTGCTATCTCCACCAATCTGGAGTTTCCGCTGTTTCTCTCATGGCTTCTGTTGAAAAGGAGCCACGGCAGAGGAAAGCAACATAACTCACAGCGTGACTTTATTAATTCAGAGATCTTGCTGCCAAGAACTAATCTTTGCAACATGAGCCTTCCAAGCTGACCTCCCTTGCAATTTCCAGTCCAGCAGGGCCCCGTCACAGTTTGACACAAGTTATAAATAGGGGTAGACCTCAAAGTGAGAGGGCAAACGATTGTATAGGTTCTGCTCCTCTTTTCCTCTTCCAATGCATACGGCGGTTTTCCTCTGGCCTCTGCTGCAGACACAGCCACTTTGTCTTTGACAAGGAGGACCCTGACCCACCAACAGCACCGCTGTCATGCACTGCTGCCTGCAATCTGGTCAATGCAGGCAGGCCCCTTAGCTCCACATTGAAAAATCCCAGTAGGGGCTGGCTCCACAGAAAATATAAAAGCCATGGGAAAATTCCTAATGTGGCTGAGGTTTTTTGTGCATGGAACCAACAGGCACAAAGGTCAGGTGCCCTGCTCGCCGTTTTGATCCCGTGCGGCCCCTCCTCTGCTCCCTCTACTTGAACACTTTCAGCACAAGGGAGAGGGATTAGGTAGGAGGTTGGTGGGGGGTGGAATGGATTGTGGGGTTTTTGGTGGGGGGAGGATTGTATTATAATGTCTTTGAATTGTATTTTGTAAGCTGCCCTGAGCCTTTGTGGGAGCGTGGGGTATAATTGTCAATAAACAGACCATGTCAATAAGTTCCTTATCTTTACCTGCAAGACCCTTCATGGCTTTGCTCCCCACTGTGTCTCTGCACTTGTTTCCCACTAAGCTCCTGCCCAAGAGCTTCACTCCTTTTCTGCCACTACCCATGACTCCCCCTGCTCCTTGAAACTTATCCACTCCATCTCCCTTGCTGCCCGCATATCTGGAACTCCCTCTCTGAATACATTCGCTCAGATCCTTCCCTCCCGAGCTTCAACCCGCTCCTGCAAACCCTTTCCCTCACTCCTCATCCCCTTACTCTAATCCCTGATTTAGTCAGAGGCCCCTTTTCCCCTGTAACTAAGCTGAGCACATGACCTTGTGACCTCTTGACTTCATGAATGTATTCCCTGCCTCTCATTCTGTTTCCTCATCCTTCGTCTTCCCTCCCTTGTCTCTCCTAGATTGTAACCCTCTCGGGGCAGGGACCCTGTACAGATTTAATGATTCAAAAGCGCCAGGCACAATTGCTGAGGCTATATAAATAATGAATAAGAACATGGGGGCTCTGGACAAAACATTAAAACAATCTCCTACTCTAGTCCTGAGTGTTCCTATAATTTTGGAGGTGTGGATTTGTTCCGATAAGACAGCTGACTTACAGGAGGAGCGACTGGGCCCTTAAAGGAAGCGAATCTCAGCAGCAGCTAGACCTTGCCAATGCCTCCTCCCGCCCAACATAATGGGTGCTTTTAGATGGATGGCTGTCCCAGTGCTGGCCGCACCACCCCATGGCGGCCCTGCCAGATGTGTCTGCTCTGGGGCAGCCCCACTGGGGGGCGCTCCGGAACATCTGGGAGTGCCACCGACTGAGCAGACTGGCTAAACCAGGGGCACCAGCCCAAAGCAGAACAGCTGTCTGTTTGATGGGGCAGACCCATGCTGCAGTTTCACTTTGGGTCGACCATTGCCCTAGGCAGTGCCACAGAGTTGTGGGTGCCAGCTTAGAGCACTGGGTGATTGTCTGAAACTCTGGGGTGGGGGATGCTGCACGTGTGGACCCGTCTGAAGGCAACCCAGGTGGGCCTGCAAGTGATGAACAGACCATAGCCAAACCCACTCAGATTGGCAAGAGAGCTCGTGCAAAAGACATCAATTGGTGGCCCATTGCTGCGACAGGTCCCTCAGCATGGAACGCCCTCCCTCCAGGTGCTAATCTCAGTTCCTCTCTCCTCACCTTTAAAAATACACTTGAAGACTTAAAAAAACCCACAATTCTCCATGTGCTTTTCGAGGATCCACTGCTAGTTCCCCTTAGTGTATTGTCTCCCTCTTTTATCTTCCCCTTTTAAACAGTTTAAAATGGATTTTAGGAATTTTACAATATGTTTTATTGTATTTTGCGAAGCATCCTGAGCGCCATTTGGAGGGCAGTGGTATATAAATAAAATCATCATCATTATACAGTAGTACTGTAGTGTTTTAGTAGTGTTTAAGTACAGTACTTGCTTGCAACAGGCATGATTTCACTTGCAGAAAAATGATGCTCTGGACTCCACCTCTTTTGGGATGTTGGAGCAGCCATCCATAGGCAGATAAGTATAGCACATAATTGGAGGTCAACAGTTAGTGACTGCCCCAGCATTTGATCTCAGGGCCAAATGCTTTGCACAAAGTCAGCAATGCTTCTCTGAAATAGTTCAACAGGAAGTACAGCTGCCTATTCTAGCAAGATAGCTGAATTCTTGTGCGTAAGAAAAAGACACTGAGCAGTTACCAGGACGGGAAGCCAACTCCATCACTCAGGAGATATCTCCTTAGTTTTGAAAGATATGTCACAAGCTTAATTACAATCAGAACATGAGATCATCCTCAGTGCCACAGAGAATGAATGCTCCTTTTTAAAAAAATGGTAGCGATTGACTCAAAAAGCTCTCCGACATTATAGTTTAGATACTTTGTTGTCAGAATAAGAAGTCAATTGTTTCTCATCTACTGCAAACACGCCGCAAGCAATGACAGGGTCTGTATGTACAATGGTAGATTGGGACACTCTTCGCTTTAGGACTTTGGAAAGCTGATAGGTTCCAGAAGGCTAGCCGAAACGAATAGCGCTCAGGGGATGGTTTGTGAACTAGGGTGCTGAGAGGAGTGGGTAACATACGGGCCAGGCCCACTAACTAGGGGTCTTGCAGAGCAGGCACATCATTCATTTTTGTATTAGTTTCCATTTTTGTTTACAAAAAACCCTTCGTTTTGGGGGGTTTTCTTAAAGAAAATGTTCATTTTTGTTTTTTGTTTTGTTTTAAATCACAGTAAATGGTAATCATGGTAAACGGTAAACTGAGAAAAATTCTTGACCGAGAAAAGTGTTGAGAACAGGGAGCTTTCTCGATTATCAATTCTCGCTAAAAACAAGTTGAGAACTGTGATTCTCGTTGAGAATTAAGATAAACTTTAGATTGAGATTCAGCCCTAGTGTTCATTTTTATTTTTATTTATTTTTATTTATTTAAAATTTATATCCCGCCCCTCCTGCCCACAGGGCAGCCTGGGGCAGCGAACAGCATTCAATAAAACAATATAAAAATTTTAAAACAATTTAAAAATACAATATGTGGGGAAAAACCCCACCCCCACCCCACCCCTACCCCTCGCCAAAAGCCTGACGGAACAGCCAGGTCTTACATACACGCCAAAACAGCAGGAGAGTGGGAGCCAGCCGAGCCTCCTCCGGGAGCGAATTCCACAGCACAGGGGCGACCACCGAAAAATATCTAACATCGGTGGCCACCCGCCTCACCCGGGGAACCTCCAAAAAGGCTCCCACGGACGATCTCAAGGGTCGCATGGGCACATGGGGAGTGAGGCGGTCCCCCAGATAAGCAGGGCCCAGGCTGTGAAGGGCTTTAAAGGTTAAAACCAGCACCTTGAACCTGGCCCGGTGCCAGGTTCATAAAGCTGGCCCTGTTGCCCTAGTTTTATTACACATAAAGCTGGTCCTGTTCAACAGCTCTGGCCCACCTGGGTCAGTGCGAAACCCTGCACGTCTGCTCCATACCTGCCAGATATGAGCCCAAGTTCAAACCCCGGCGGGGTTGGGGACCAGGCCAGAAACGTAGGCCTGAAAGGAACCGGGCCCACGGCCCTGCGAGTCGCCCAGGTGGGTCAGAGCGGGGCAAACCAGGAGGCCGTGTTTGTCACCATGGCTGCCCATCATGGCAGGGGGACAGGGTGGAGCCAGCCAGCCAGCCTTACACCCAGGCTGGGAGAACCTTAGTTTCTGACCTGATCCAGCTGGGGGGCTTTGGGGGCGGCCTATGTTAACACATGTGGAGGAGATGAAGCTTGGAGCTTACATATTCTGTTCAACTGACAGTTGCTTTTTCATGCTGGAAGAAGACTATTGCATCCTCACCTGAAATACTGGATTCCATTTGGGGCACCGCACTTTAAGAAGGATGTTGACAAATTGGAGGAGATTCAGAGGAGAGCACCTGAGATAATAAAGGGGCTGGAAGAAAAGCCATAGGAAGAACGGCTGAAAGGTCTGGATATGTTTATCCCAGAGAAAAAGAAGACGGGAGGGGGGGGGGCATGATCACAGTTTTCAATGATCTAAATGATTCCAACTGACCCAGGTCCTGCTGTCTTGTTACTTTCCCAGTGTTTGGAAGCCGTGGCGGATTGGATGTGGCAGAGCAGACTGAAGTTCAATCCCGACAAGACAGAGGCGATGGTGGTGGGCAGGGCGAGGGAGGTGCTGGCTCCCCTTGTACGGGGGTTCGCCCTCCTGTAGCCCAGCAGGTTCGGAGTCTGGGACTGCTTCTGGACGCAGACCTCCGCCTGGATCGACAGGTGGAGGCAGTGGCTAAAGCTGCCTTTCGCCAGTTGTATCTAGTGCGGAGGCTGTGTCCATACATTTCCAGGCCCGACTTGGCCACCCTCACCCAGGCCTTCATCACCTTGAGGCTAAACTACTGCAACGCGCTCTACGTGGGGCTTCCCCTGTTCCTGGTTCGGAGGCTGCAGCTAGCGCAGAATGCGGCGGCCTGTCTCCTTACAGGAATGGGTCAACGGGAGCTCATAACGCCTGTTCTCCATACTCTGCACTGGCTGCCCATAGCGTACCGAGCCAAATTCAAGGTGTTGGTGTTGGCTTATAAAGCCCTACATGGTCTGGGTCCCTCATACCTCAGGGACTGCCTCACCCTCCGCACCTNGTACCGAGCCAAATTCAAGGTGTTGGTGTTGGCTTATAAAGCCCTACATGGTCTGGGTCCCTCATACCTCAGGGACTGCCTCACCCTCCGCACCTCAGAGCGATCCCTTCGGTCCACCGGGGGCACCTTTTTGGAGGGCCCCTGTGTAAAACAGGGGGCCACAATGGAGAGGGCGTTCTCGGTGGAACTCCCTCCCGGAGGAAGCCAATCTGGCCCCGGGTCTGCTGGCGTTTTGCTGAGACTGCAAGACCTGGCTGTTCGCCCAAGCTTTTGGAGGGGAGGGTGGGGTAGTTGGGCATAAATTTGGGGGTATTAAAGATATTTTTTAAAAGATGCTGTTGTAGTTTTAGTATTTTTTATTGAATTTTATTGTTGTTACGTATTTTTGGCCCTTTGTAAGCCGCCCCAAGATGCCATAGGCATGAAGGGGCGGCTAATAAATACAAATAAATAAATAAAATAAAATAAAAGGAGGCCACAAAGAGGATGGTGAACATTTGTTCTCTGCTCTCACAGACGATGGAACAAGAGGGAAAGAGACTTAAATTGCAAGGTAGATATCAGTTGGCTCTGCCCCCAAATTGGGCCTAGCCTTGACCTCGGTCATTTGTTCCATCCTTGGCCCGTTCCAGATGCTAGGACATCTGTGGGTGGACAGCCAAAGCCCGTTCTGACCTCAGGTAAATCCAGACCACTATTAAGGCCCACTATCAAGGTCCAAGAACATGTAGTAAAGTACAAATTTGTCATAGCAAAAGCGCCCACTGCTCCATTAGTCACGCTAACACTGACGGTCACTATTCGACACATCCGAGGACAGTAAAACACTCTCGGAGCTCTCTTCAGGAAGGGTGAAATGCTCTCTAGGAAGGAAAAATCTTACCTCGTTCTGGCGGTGAGCAGCTTATGCTGTAATGCACAGGATTTAATTACTCGTTTTAATCACCTTCTCATGACAAGCTCTGCCTAGCATATTCCAACCGCCTCCTGTGAAGCTTTCTTTGTCTAAACACCTTGGAGGGGGAGAAACTCAAATACATTTCTCATGAATGTTTCCGTTGATTTTTAAAATAATGAGGCAGCAAAGGGAAATGGCAAGACAGAACCACCATTGCAGCTCAGTTGTGTATCCAACACAGTTCGTTCAAAGCTGGAACACGGCCCTGTTAGTTATTTGACACTTTTCGCTCCCCATTGGACACTCTGAATAGCACCCAAGAAACCGTGATGCTACATCTAGTGCCAAATATGGGCCAGCCGCTTGAGAGCAAAGCATGATGGGTCCTGTCACAAAGTCCCTTCCCCAGCAGGAATAAGTCCGTGCAGGAGCCAGGCCTTTTTGTAATTCACAGACCACAGCGAGATAATCACCACTCAATTTACGGTTTTATTTTACACCTCATGGTGCACAGCCAGATAGTGCACCTGGCTTGTCATAAGTGATAAGAATCTCTTCCCTGTACCTAGGGCCACTTTCATACATCCCCATCCTCACCCCACCCCGGCACATATTTGGGCTGGGGGAGGGGGGAATACGTAGCCCAATTATGTGTGGGGATCGGTCGGTGCGGTAAAAAGCAAAGCCGTGAGGGATGCAGAGCTCGCTTTCCTGCTCTGCATCCCGCACGGCAAACCTTTTGCACCGGCCGATCCCTGCGCAGATTTGGGCTGCGTATTCCTCCCCCCTCTCCCCCCACAGCCCAAATATGCGCGGGGGGGGCGGGGCATGTATGAAAGTGGCCTAAGTTAAGCATGGGCACCTGCAACTTATTCATGTCTCTCCTGATGTTGACCTCTCCCTTGTCCCCCCCATTTCCTTGCCTCTCTTAGATTGTAAGCCTCTTAGGGTAGGGACCTGTCTACAACTAGTGATTGTACACTGCTGGTGCTATATAAATAAATAATAATAATAAATAATAATAATCAGGGCCCCTAGCCATCCGCGCTTCCGCGAATCGCGTAATTTGCGCAGAATCCTGCCCTAGGCAGGATTCTCGCAGAAAATGGGGAAATCCCCGCGGGATTTCCCTTCCTTGGCGTCCAGCCAATGGTGACCTGCTTTATTCAGGCCGCAAGCCAATCAGGGGCTTGCGCGGCCTTTATAAAGCAGGTCACATCAGCACAACTTCCTGTTGCGTCTCTCACCTGCTTGGATCAGCTGCTTGGATCACCGCC